>CAHIKZ030000376.1:440000-442500 GCA_903632075.3 Acanthosepion pharaonis | reverse complement strand
TGTGCCTCAAAAACCTCAACTGTTTTTTTTCCTGGTGTTAAGTATAAGTTTCCTTTTTATTTCCATTTTCAGCAATTCACTCAGGGTCTCCAACTCTTCCACTTGTCAGTTTGCAAATGAAAACTTCTTAAACTGGGGAAAATTTCTTCAACTGATGAAATTCTTCTCATGCAAAGGGTAGTCAAGAGCAGGAGTCGGCAACCTATGGCACATGTGCCACACCAAGCAATTTCCAATGGCACACAGTGGCAAATGAAATTACAAAGTCCGAACTAATAACTACTACAACGCAAAGAAGATATTTAGCTGTTTCAATTTTAATATATACTAAAGTATATATATATATATATATATATATATATATATATTTGCTATATAAAATATATTGTAGAACAAGTATATTGACCATGACTTGTATAAAAAATACGTATGCTGTTGTCACACTGGATGATTTTAAAACCCTAATTCAGTACATAGCAAAAGGTTGCTGGCCCTTGCCTATTTCTTTATACATTAGGTTAAGGCAAGTACATTGAAATCAAGGGTTTTAGTGTACTTGAGATTTTGTTATCCCTATTATTTATTACTATATAAAATATATTATATATATTATTTATTACTATATAAAATATATTGTAGAACAGGTGTATTGACCTTGATTTATATAAAAATACGAAACTCTAAGTCGGTACATAGTTAGCAAAAGGTTTGCCGACCTCTGATGGAGATGATTTGGGCTCCAGTTATATTCAAGCATACAAAACAGACTAACTTTGTGAGTTTTCGATCTTTGCTCAGTGACCCACATATGTCTCTCTATGCCGGATTATTTTAAGTTATGTAAGTACCTAAGTGGCTTGCTGGGAGGTGACGGTTTATCAAGCTCATTTCACAGATCATTCTTATGAGTTTGAACCTCACTAGGTGACGTACACATACACGTATGGATTTAATAATTAGCAAGTTTCATACCTTCTTTGGTTTAGTGAAGTCCTACTAAACTAGGATGAGGAAACGATTTAATCCATCAGAGCAGGGGGTCGGCAACCTACGGCACGCGTGCCACATATGGCACACCAAGCAATTTCCAATGGCACGCAGCCGCAAATGACATCACGATGTCCGAACCAATAACTACTACAACGCAAAGAAGATATTTAGCTGTTTCAATTTTAATATATGCTAAAGTATCTATACTATATATTACTATATAAAATATATTGTACAACAGGTATATTGACCTTGACTTATATAAAAAATATGTATGCTGTTGGTACATATCAAAAGGTTGCTGACCCTTGCTTATTCCTTTATATATTAGGTTAAGGCAAGTACGTTGAAATCAAGGGTTTTAGTGTACTTGTGACTTTGTGTTAGCCCGAGTACAATAAAAGCTACAATGCAAAGAAGATATTTAGCTGTTTCAATTTTAATATATACTAAAGTGTATATATTATTTATTACCATATAAAATATATTGTAGAACAGGTATATTGACCTTGACTTGTATAAAAATACGCATGCTGTTGGAACACTGAATGATTTTAAAACCCTAAGTCGGCACATAGCAAAAGGTTGCTGACCCATGGCCAAGAGGGTAGCAAAAAGGGGTAGCGACGTCAACATGCAGCTGGATTGCAAATACTGCTCAACAACTTCTTGACTGCTGGAATTAGGGTCAGAATTTGTTTGCTTATATTGAAGGATGCCAGCTTTGCTGGATTGGGGAGGGGGATATTGATTTATTTCTGTTAGAATTTCTGGGAAAAGGAATTATTATTTAGATGTGGTCTAATAACCTCATCTTTGGCCATTGGCTCTCCATCCTTCATCAGGTGTCTTGTAGATCAGAGCAACCTCCAAGGAATTTCAAGCATAACTCTTTATTTAATTTATGGGTGCAGATTGTTCTTATCCCTAGACCTGGTTATCAGAATATCTCATTTCAGGCCCACATAAACACAAATGAAGAGAAGACTTCAGGCATCAGGAGGGTAAAAGAGAGAGAGAGCACATTGGGAGAGATGCTTGTATTGATCACATAGGATTCAGAAAATTGGCCATTATCAACAACCTTCCTAAGCCTACCTGATAGAAAGGACTTGATAAATGAAAAAAAAAAAAAAAAAGACGCTTTCAGAAATACCTTGGCTAAAGAATTTGTGTAGCAATCTGTTATCACACTCCTTGTTAAAGGCCTTTGAGATATCGAACCACTCTCATGATAAATTTATTATCAAACACTTCACTGGACCCATGTGTAGGAAGATAAATTCCACAGCCTTGATAAAATCCAAAGATTCAGCAATATTATTGGTCCTGATCTGGCCTCTCGGCTTCAGTCACTTTCCCACTGCCGTAAAGTTTCCTCCTTGTGCCTTTTCTATGAACACTTTCATAGCAACTGTTCAGAGAAGTTCTTCACTATGGTACCAAGACTTTATGAATTTAAGCACAGATGGCTGGCAGGACTTAATGTAAATAGATTCAAACACTTTCA
>CAHIKZ030000376.1:432500-435000 GCA_903632075.3 Acanthosepion pharaonis | reverse complement strand
GATCAGTAAAGTCTGGTGATCCGCAGTCCTTTAAAAGGGCAGTGGTGAAATAATTTATTCCATGGAACCTTAAAGTGGTCTGTTTTTATTTAAATTATTTGCTCTGGATTTACATTGAGCTCTCTGGATATTATCCTCCTTGGGTTTACCCATACGGATTACATAGTTTATGAAAAACTATATATATATATATATATATATATATATATATATATATACACACACACATGTATTAGGATATTGGAGGAGATTGAAAATATTTTCAATATATTTCTCTTCTTCATGTAAGTACTGAAGAATGGAAATAAGTTGAATCCGATGATTATTCTGTATTTTGGATTAAAAGCAACTTAAAACATAGTATTCACTGAAAATCAACTAATAAAAATGTTCTCATAAATTTCTATTCTCACCATAACAACAAAAGAAAATATGGAATAATTATTGGATACTACTTAAAAGCACTCAGAAATTGCAGCTCCTTTCTCTCTTTTATATATATATATATATATATATATATATATATATATATATATATATATATATGATTGTGCAGTATATATTATATATCATAAAGAAGTAATTATACAAGGAATTAATTAGCATCTGGCAACAATTCAAATTTAAATATGCTATTCAAGGAATTGATAGTAAGTTAATGTCTCATTAAGTCTTGTTAGCGAAGTGATTTCACCATTAATCACATTAACATTGCTAATTCTTTGTATAATTACTTCTTTATGAGATATTATATATATATATATATATATATATATATATATAGGGGTAAGGGGTATGATTACTTATATTTTTTGGTTATTTTGTCCAGGGTTTTGTTCTTTTTCATACAACCTCCACACTTGGCTTCTTTTGTTATTATGTACCCATGATAAAGATCTGCAACTTCAACCCACCAATTCTTTTTTAACCAATTTATAATATAAATTAGGTACAAATAAAAGGGAAAAAAATAGAAAGAAGAGAAAGAAGGAAGAATATCTTTTCCAAATATTTCATACTTGGAGGATTGCGTGTGGGTGTTTTTTTTTGTTTTTTTGTCCTGTGAATTTCTTGTTCATTTCTTTTTCAAAATGGTTACTTTCTCCTTATGCCACCCTCATTTTCAAGTTCGCTATTCTTTTTTTATCTCCCCACTCCCTTTTCAATTCTCTTCCAAATTTACACGATCCAACAGCGTTGGACACAAGGAAAAAGTATTCAAAAGGAAATGGCGATAAGGATGTAAAAAAAAAAAAAAAAAAAAATAATAATAATAATAACTGCATCAAGGTAAAGAACTTGATGACCTTTCTTGAAGACGTGGTTTTGTGATTTCTTCATACTTTGTGCAGACATGTGCATCACTTGGCACCAACGGTAGGCATTCCAAAAAATTTAATAACATCTCAATATATTCCTCGGGATATTGTTGTAAATGGCTCACGTGTTTGCTATCGCTCCAAGACTTATAAAATACGGGGATGCCCCGACCTGTCCACTTATTAATAGTCGCTTCAATTATCTGTGGGTCGGCAATCGGGTCCATATAAGAGAAGAAAAGAAGAGAAGGTAACGACATGGTGTTCTGTAGAAAGGCGTTCTGGGCTCTGGTGAAATGATCAGCGACTGAAGCACGAAATACAATGAGATACTGTTCCAGCATTCGGAATAACAGAAATTGGAGCAGCGGATGTTTCACTAAGTTCTGTGACATGCCATACGCAACCCTGTCCTTATCGACGGGGCTGTCAAAAATCTGTCCCATGAGTCGGTGACGTAAGTTTGCATGTTTCTCTGGCTCAGTCTGCATCTTAACCAACATCTCCCCATATATATAACCGCCAACTGAAAAGCCATGGACGAGGATAGGCTGGTTTCGACAGTCTTCCTGCTCGAGGACTTTGAAGATTTTTTCAATGAACCCCTGGGCCCTCACCGGCCAGAGCACCTGAGAGGGGGTGACACGTATTTGTAAGACGTCAAATCCTTTGCTAGCATAGATGTTTGTATATTTGGTGAGGTGTTTGGTCCGTGCCAGTAGCCAACCCAGCATTAACACCAAGGGTTTCCCTGACCCCTGGGGACTGTGGTATGTGAGAGGGGATTCTGATTTACAGAGCTCCATGTTTTCTCCTACGGTGCAGGAATTTGAAAGGCGGCATAGTAGAAGTGGTCGAGTTGGTAAGAACTGGAAAAAAAAAAGGAAAATAAATTTTAAAATATTAAAGCAGTGTGTAGTCATGTCCGACATGCACAAAAAAAAAAAAAAAAAAAAAAAATTTTTTCAATTTTTTCCAAATTTAAAAGTGATATTAGAAAATATTTTGCACATCATTCACGCATTGAAAATACTTTGAAATTTCGGCAAACATGGATAAATGTGCCAGCAATAAAACGAAGAGTCAAAAAGATGGTTTTTACCATGATACCACTTTTTTGATGACCTTCACTCTTCAGCAATATTCATTGAAAAAATTCTTGCTATCTAAAAATATTTTCT
>CAHIKZ030000376.1:425000-427500 GCA_903632075.3 Acanthosepion pharaonis | reverse complement strand
CCACATCTTGAATGAAGTTACTTCATTTTAGGATACAATCATATTGATTAAATTTAGTCTGATAGAGAACTTAAAACACTCCTTCATTGATTGTAGTGAAAAAAGAATTCTGACCTAAAAAGAAAATTTACTGTTTCTGAGACAAGGGCATAAAAAAAAAGTAAAAAAAAGAAGAAAAAAATAAAAAGTAAAAAAAAAGAAGAAAAAAATAAAAAGTAAAAAAAAAGAAGAAAAAAATAAAAAGTAAAAAAAGAATAAAAAGTGAAAGAAGAAAAAAGAAAAAAAAAAGAAAAAAATAAAAAGTAAAAAAAGAATAAAAAGTGAAAGAAGAAAAAAGAAAAAAGTAAAAAAAAAGAAAAAAATAAAAAGTAAAAAAAGAATAAAAAGTGAAAGAAGAAAAAAGAAAAAAGTAAAAAAAAAGAAAAAAATAAAAAGTAAAAAAAGAATAAAAAGTGAAAGAAGAAAAAAGAAAAAAGTAAAAAAAAAGAAAAAAATAAAAAGTAAAAAAAGAATAAAAAGTGAAAGAAGAAAAAAGAAAAAAGTAAAAAAAGAAGAAAAAGTAAATAAAAGAAGAAAAAAGTAAATAAAAGAAGAAAAAAGTAAATAAAAGAAGAAAAAAGTAAAAAAAAGAAGAAAAAAGTAAAAAAAAGAAGAAAAAATTAAAAAGAAGAAAAAATTAAAAAAAAGAAAAAATTAAAAAAAAGAAAAAATTAAAAAAAAGAAAAATTAAAAAAAAGAAAAAGTAAAAAAAAGAAAAAGTAAAAAAAAAAAACAAGAAAAAAGAAGAGAAAGAGGATAAAATAAAAGTTGGAAAATGAAAAGAGAAAAAAGAAATCAGAAAAAAGAAACAAAAAAACGTTTTTTTGTTTACTTCACTCCCATTTTGACGATGACTAATATAACAGGATTGCTAGGAAACAATAACAAATATGCTATTTTACTATACAAAAAAAAAGAAAAGCTGAAAGGAGACGATGGATAATTACAAGGGCTAGGATGAATCTATAACCCCCACCACCACCACCATGAAAAGTTGTTAAAGGAGGTGGGGAGGTTGACCTTGAGAAGAGCTAATTCATCATGAGTTTAAAAAAAAAAATCGACTTCTAACAGGACAGGAAAAGTGCAGATTTCTCAAGGACACCGGAACAAGAAATGCAATATTCATGTCAAAAATTATATCAGAGAGAGCAATATAACTACAGAAGTATACGCACTTTGAAAAGGTGCGGCATAATCATCTATTTGAACTGCTGGAAAAACGCAATCTATTTAGAAAAGATGTTACAACAATCCAGAACTTATACTGGAAGCAAACTGCCTGTAAATGGATAGAAAATGAACTTAACTATACAAAAATAGAAAGGGGCAAGAGACAAGGACGTGTCTTCTCCCTTAGCTTTATTCAACCTCTACAGCAATGTTATCTGAAGGGAACTGGAGACCCTACTGGAATTTATTATTGATGGCTGTATGCTTAACGATATAAGATACTCAGATGACACTGTGCTGATGGTCAACTCAGAAAGGAAACTACAGTACCTCTTAGACAGGGTTGTAAAAGAAAGCAGAAGGAATAACTATCAACTGCAAGAAGACAGAAAGTCTGGTCATCAGCGAGGGA
This sequence comes from Acanthosepion pharaonis, assembly GCA_903632075.3. Lineage (NCBI taxonomy): Eukaryota > Metazoa > Mollusca > Cephalopoda > Sepiida > Sepiidae > Acanthosepion > Acanthosepion pharaonis. Next base: position 425,876 of record CAHIKZ030000376.1, on the reverse strand, counting down.
TAAAGCCCAAGATGCGGACCATGAATTGGAGATCTGGGAAGCGTTTTAACAGAGAATGGAAAATGTGACACGGAGATCTAAATACGCATTGAACTGAAAAGCTAAGCAAGGTGTCGAGAAACGGAAAAATTTTGTTAGAAACAAAAAAAAAAACAATCTTGGATTTTTATGTAATATCAATCTTCTTATATGGCAGTGAATGTTGGACAATCTCCCCACGGATGAAGCAGCAGACATGTGCTTCTACAGAAGGATACTGAGAATTCCATGGGGACAGAGTGAGAAAGCAACAAGGGAATCTTTGAAAAAAATGGTAGCAGAAAGAATACTTATACCAAAAATCAGGAAAAGACGGCAGAAACTTCAGCTGCCTCTTTCGGACATTAAGTATAAGTCGTCTTCTTGTTTGCAACCTCTCTAAGACCTCATTGTTGCTCACACGCTCAATCCTTGATATCCTTAGCATCCTTCTGTAGAAACACATCTGCATCGCCTCTAGTCTCTTCTTCATCTTTGAGAAAACCATCCAACATTCGCTGCCATAAAGAAGGATGGATGTCATGTAGCAGTTCAGTACTCTTTTCTTTGTTACCAACAAAATCCTCCTGTTTTGCAATGCTCTACCCAACTTTTGGAATGTATCCTTGGCCATCCCAATATGTCTACAGATCTCAGTGTTGCACTTACCGTTCTCTGTCAAAACGCTTCCCAGATATTTAAACTGCTGTGTCTTCTTGATTCTAGTGTTCTCGACCTGCAAATCACATTTCGGGCTCATCCTTTTACTGATGACCAAGCATTCTATTTTCTTTTAGTTTATGCTTAGTCCCTTCTCGCTCTCCGTTGCTACCTTCTGTGGGAGATTTTGTCATTTAT
>CAHIKZ030000376.1:375000-420000 GCA_903632075.3 Acanthosepion pharaonis | reverse complement strand
TTAAAGAAAAACAGACCACTTTAAGGTTCCATTATAATAATTTATTTCACTAGAGCCCTTTTAAAGGACGCTGGATCATCAGCTAACACTTCCAAAGATGATATGAAAATTCACACTTTTGACGGGTATCAAGTTTATGTAATTTAACAGAGAGGGTAGCGAGGAGTGGTGTGAGAGACATGGTCGAGTTTAGAGAGGGTTTATTTTAATATTTCTTTCAATCATACTTAGTATTGGGGGAGGAGGGACCAGATCTTGACCTATTTAAATGGTTAACTTATTGAAAGTGTTATATTAAAATGGGAGGAGAGAAGAAAGAAAAAGAAAGAAGGGGGAAGTAAAGAGAAAGAGGCTGTAATTATGTTTTACGTAGGAAGAAGGGGGGGTATATTTTTAGCAATTTATGTAAAAAAATAGATTTTAATGTTTTGATAGTAATTTAAATGTTCAAAAAAAAACCCACAAAGAAATTAATTTGATGCTTGCTAGCAATTTAAATATTTACAAATAACTTAGGGATTTAATATAACTTAAATACTGTATTTATTAACACATTCAAAGAGAACACATTAAAAAAATTATTATAATGGAACATTAAAGTGGTCTGTTTTTCATTAAATTATTAGCTCTGGATTTACATTGAGCTCTCAGGATTTCATCCTTCTTGGGACTACCCATACAGATTACCAAGTTTTTCATGACTTTATATATTACAATTACAAAGCGGCACGCCGTTCAATTTTACTTTCCATCGTCCCATCTCTCTCCCCCACCTCGTCTTTTCCTCCCTCTTACTCTAACATTAGATTGTCTATGGTGTGTGTATGTCACCATAAAATGTATCTTTATGCATTAGACATCCGACAACATTCATTTTTCTCTTATTTAAACCCCTTCCACCCATCTCTCCTAAAATTCTCTCTGTTAAGATTTAATCTCCCTCCTCCTCATACTTACACTCTCTCTAAATTCCATTTTTATTTCCAGAGTTGTTTTTTCTGTTTTCTTTTTGAATTTGTAGGTCTGATGAATTGGATCATATTTACGATTCCAATGGAATAAATTATGACCATGGAATATTACTGTTTAAGCCTTTTTATTATATATATATATATATATATATATATATATATATATTTATTATACATTGTTACATTAGAACATGTAAGTAATTACTACAAAATTCACATTTTGTTTTATTTTTTTAAGAAAACGTCTCTTCAGGTAATCAACAATGATGGTAATAAACAATCTTATTTAAAACTGCAATTTATGAAACATCACTTCATTTTCTGTTCTTGGAAAATTTTCCATACAAAATAAATTCATGGATATGCACATGTACAAAATGGAGTAAAAAAGCCAATTGATAAAGACGTGGAACAAAATGAAAAAAAATTGGAAATATCATTTAAAACCACAACCCCTGAAGACTGGAAATTTATGAAGAAACTTTGAAGTCAGGATGATAAATATATATATATATATATATATATATTTTTTTTTAAGCATTTCACCCCAAGCAAGGCGGGAAGCCACTAGGACGCAAGGGGTTACAGAAAATAGGAAGAGCAGATAGGAGTGATAGAAGAAAGGATGAGGGTAGTAGATAGATTAAGGCAACTGGAGATGTCGATTGACATTACACTTGAATAGCTGGAGACTATAACTCTCAAGGAAACAGGAGAAGGGAAGAGAGTTCCACAGGCGAGAGGTGCGAGACATGAAGCTATTAGAGTAGAAGATATATATATAAGGTGGACCCTCCCATCGAATTCAACATATGAGGGTCAAGCAGCTCAGTTCCTAGGAACTGGCAGCCCAGACACCAGCACATGAGATTTGATTACAGTGGTGAAGGTTTTGTGCAGAACCATCCACACTTTTTGAAGGGCCGAATACAGGGACCTGGTGCCCACATCCCAAAAAGTCCCCAAACAACCCTCTGCAGGTTTTGAAATCAGAGTTGTACTTCTCCTAGACCAGTTGCCATCCAAGGCTATAGAACCCAGTTTGTCCTGCTATTTACCCATAGCTGGAAGGAGAAGAAGAGGATTCATACCTTTTCCAAGGGTATTATTAGCACATAAGTGAATATTATGGATTCGACTGGAATTTGAACTCGGCTCTCCAATTCCTCAATCCAAGCTATATCCATTACCCGTGCCTTTTATATATATATATATATATATATATATATATATATATATATATATATATATATATATATATATATATATATATATATATATATATATATATATATATATATATATATATATATATATATATATATATATATAAATAAATAAAAAGGACTCTCCTAGGAACTGGCAGCCAGACACCAGCACATATGATTTGATTATAGTGGTGACGGCTTTGTGCAGAGCCAACCACACTTTTTGAAGGACTGAATACAGAGACCTGGTCACTAAGTGATGTAATTTAATGCCTAATAAACAAAACTGATTAAATGTTGTTACTATTGTTATATTTTAATTTTCTTATTTATATATATTTCTTTTTATTGGATTTATCACTTATATATTTATTTTTAAATAATAGTTCTTAACCGTTTTCTTTTATTTCTTTATTTTCATGATCATGTATGTTGGCTTGGGAAAACGGTATCTCCTTTAAGGAAAGAGATATTTGAAAATATATATATATATATATATATATATATATAAAATCCGATCAATTGATGAGATAAAGAACTATAGGAAACGTTGAGCAATCTAAAACGTCTCACTTTTATTAAAGCTACATCAAAGACTAAAATATGGAGAAAAGAAAGCTTTTTATCTCCATATCTCATTCTCTGATGAAGCTTTAATAAAAGTGAAACATGTTAGATTTAGAAATGTTTCCTATTTGTTCTTTATCTTATCACACATACATATATGTATATATCAACCACACAAGTCTTTCGTTTTCTCTATATCTCATTCTCTGATGAAGCTTTAATAAAAGTGAAACATGTTAGATTTAGAAATGTTTCCTATTTGTTCTTTATCTTATCACACATACATATATGTATATATCAACCACACAAGTCTTTCGTTTCTCTATATCTCATTCTCTGATGAAGCTTTAATAAAAATGTTAGAACATGTTAGATTTAGAAATGTTTCCTATTTGTTCTTTATCTTATCACACATACATATATGTATATATCAACCACACAAGTTCTTCCATTTCTCCATATCTCATTCTCTGATGAAGCTTTAATAAAAGTGAAACATGTTAGATTTAGAAATGTTTCCTATTTGTTCTTTATCTTATCACACATACATATATGTATATATCAACCACACAAGTCTTTCGTTTTCTCTATATCTCATTCTCTGATGTATCTTTAATAAAAGTGAAACATGTTAGATTTAGAAACGTTTCCTATTTGTTCTTTATCTTATCACATATACATATATGTATATATCAACCACACAAGTCTTTCGTTTTCTCTATATCTCATTCTCTGATGAAGCTTTAATAAAAGTGAAACATGTTAGATTTAGAAATGTTTCCTATTTGTTCTTTATCTTATCACATATACATATATGTATATATCAACCACACAAGTTCTTTTTCTCTATATCTCATTCTCTGATGAAGCTTTAATAAAAGTGAAACATGTTAGATTTAGAAATGTTTCCTATTTGTTCTTTATCTTATCACACATACATATATGTATATATCAACCACACAAGTCTTTCGTTTTCTCCATATCTCATTCTCTGATGAAGCTTTAATAAAAGTGAAACATGTTAGATTTAGAAATGTTTCCTATTTGTTCTTTATCTTATCACACATACATATATCAACCACACAAGTTCTTCCATTTCTCCATATCTCATTCTCTGATGAAGCTTTAATAAAAGTGAAACATGTTAGATTTAGAAATGTTTCCTATTTGTTCTTTATCTTATCACACACATATATATGTATATATCAACCACACAAGTTCTTCCATTTCTCCATATCTCATTCTCTGATGAAGCTTTAATAAAAAAGTGAAACATGTTAGATTTAGAAATGTTTCCTATTTGTTCTTTATCTTATCACACATACATATATGTATATATCAACCACACATATAAGTCTTCCATTTCTCCATATCTCATTCTCTGATGAAGCTTTAATAAAAGTGAAACATGTTAGATTTAGAAATGTTTCCTATTTGTTCTTTATCTTATCACACATACATATATGTATATATCAACCACACAAGTTCTTCCATTTCTCCATATCTCATTCTCTGATGAAGCTTTAATAAAAGTGAAACATGTTAGATTTAGAAATGTTTCCTATTTGTTCTTTATCTTATCACACATACATATATGTATATATCAACCACACAAGTTCTTCCATTTCTCCATATCTCATTCTCTGATGAAGCTTTAATAAAAGTGAAACATGTTAGATTTAGAAATGTTTCCTATTTGTTCTTTATCTTATCACACAAGTACATATATCATTCTCTGATATCAACCAAAAATGAAACATGTTAGTTCTTTTGTTCTTTTCTCCATATCTCATTCTCTGATGAAGCTTTTTTCTCTATAAATGAAGTTTAATAAAAGAAACATGTTAGATTTAGAAATGTTTCCTATTTGTTCTTTATCTTATCACACATACATATATGTATATATCAACCACACAAGTTCTTTCATTTCTCCATATCTCATTCTCTGATGAAGCTTTAATAAAAGTGAAACATGTTAGATTTAGAAATGTTTCCTATTTTTTCTTTATCTTATCATATATCAACCACATATATCTTCGTATCTCTACCTCACATTCTCTTTGAAGCTTTAATAAAAGTATATTAGATTTAGAAATGTTTCATTCTTCTTTATCTTATCACACTATTATATATCAAACAAAGTTTCTTTTTTCTCTATATCTCATTCTCTGATGATTTAATAAAAAATGTTTCCCTATTTGTTCTTTATCTTATCACACATACATATATGTATATATCAACCACACACAAGTCTTTCGTTTTCTCTCTATATCTCATTCTCTGATGAAGCTTTAATAAAAAGTGTGAAACATGTTAGATTTAGAAATGTTTCCTATTTGTTCTTTATCTTATCACACATACATATATGTATATCAACCAACCACAAGTCTTTTTAAGTTTTCTCTATATCTCATTCTCTGATGAAGCTTTAATAAAAAAAGTGAAACATGTTAGATTTAGAAATGTTTCCTATTTTCTTCTTTATCTTATCACATACATATATGTATATATCAACCACACAAGTCTTTTAGAAGTTTTCTCTATATCTCATTCTCTGATGAAGCTTTAATAAAAGTGAAACATGTTAGATTTAGAAATGTTTCCTATTTGTTCTTTATCTTATCACACATACATATATGTATATATCAACCACACAAGTCTTTCGTTTTCTCTATATCTCATTCTCTGATGAAGCTTTAATAAAAGTGAAACATGTTAGATTTAGAAATGTTTCCTATTTGTTCTTTATCTTATCACATATACATATATGTATATATCAACCACACAAGTCTTTCGTTTTCTCTATATCTCATTCTCTGATGAAGCTTTAATAAAAGTGAAACATGTTAGATTTAGAAATGTTTCCTATTTGTTCTTTATCTTATCACACATACATATATGTATATATCAACCACACAAGTCTTTTTCTCCCATATTTTCTCTGATGATATCTCATTTGTCTTTATCTTATCTTTAATAAATCAACCACACAAGTTCTTCCAAATCTCATTCTTGATGATTTAATAAAAAAGAAATGTTTCCTATTTTGTTCTTTATCTTATCACACATACATATATGTATATATCATCACACTTTGGGTTTTCTCATATCTCATTCTCTGATTTTCTTTAATAAAAGTGAAACCATATTTCATTTGTTCTTTATCTTATCTGATACATATATGTATATATCAACCACAATTTCGTTTTCTCCAAAAGCTTTAATAAAAGTGAAACATGTTAGATTTAGAAATGTTTCCTATTTGTTCTTTATCTTATCACACATACATATATGTATATATCAACCACACAAGTTCTTCCATTTCTCCATATCTCATTCTCTGATGAAGCTTTAATAAAAGTGAAACATGTTAGATTTAGAAATGTTTCCTATTTGTTCTTTATCTTATCACACATACTATATGTATATATCAACCACACAAGTTTCTTTATTTTTTCTCCATATCTCATTCTCTGATGAAGCTTTAATAAAAAACATGTTAGATTTAACAATGTTTCCCTATTTGTTCTTTATCTTATCACATATAATATATGTATTATCAACCAATCATTCTCTGATGAAGCAATAAAAAGTGAAACATGTTAGATTTAGAAATGTTTCCTATTTGTTCTTTATCTTACCACACATACAATATATTCCATTTTTCTCCATATCTCATTCTCTGATGAAGCTTTAATAAAAGTGAAACATGTTAGATTTAGAAATGTTTCCTATTTGTTCTTTATCTTATCACACATATATGTATATATCAACCACACAAGTTCTTCCATTTCTCCATATCTCATTCTCTGATGAAGCTTTAATAAAAGTGAAACATGTTAGATTTAAAATGTTTCCCTTTTGTTCTTTATCTTATCACACATACATATATCTCATGTATATATCAACCACTTTACTTATAAGTTCTTTCATTTCTTATCATATCAACCATCTCATTGATGCAATAAAAGTGAAACATGTTAGATATCTCATTCTCTGATGAAACTTTAATAAAAAACATGAAACATTTGTTAGATTTAAAATGTTTCAACCATTTTCGTTCTTTTATCTTATCACACTTTAATACATATATGTTATATATCAACCACACAATACATCTTTATATTTCTCTTTATATCTCATTCTCTGATGAAGCTTTAATAAAAGTGAAACATGTTAGATTTAGAAATGTTTCCTATTTGTTCTTTATCTTATCACACATACATATATGTATATATCAACCACACAAGTTCTTCCATTTCTCCATATCTCATTCTCTGATGAAGCTTTAATAAAAGTGAAACATGTTAGATTTAGAAATGTTTCCTATTTGTTCTTTATCTTATCACACATACATATATATATATATCAACCACACAAGTTCTTCCATTTTCTCTATATCTCATTCTCTGATGAAGCTTTAATAAAAGTGAAACATGTTAGATTTAGAAATGTTTCCTATTTGTTCTTTATCTTATCACACATACATATATGTATATATCAACCACACAAGTCTTTTTCGTTTTCTCTATATCTCATTCTCTGATGAAAGCTTTAATAAAAGTGAAACATGTTAGATTTAGAAATGTTTCCTATTTGTTCTTTATCTTATCAACCACATACATATATGTATAAAGTATCATTTCATATCTCATTCTCTGATGAAGCTTTAATAAAAGTCATGTTACCACTTTATCTTATCACACATACATATATGTATATATCAACCACACAAGTCTTTCATTTTTCTCTATATCTCATTCTCTGATGAAGCTTTAATAAAAGTGAAACATGTTAGATTTAGAAATGTTTCCTATTTGTTCTTTATCTTATCACACATACATATATGTATATATCAACCACACAAGTTCTTCCATTTCTCCATATCTCATTCTCTGATGAAGCTTTAATAAAAGTGAAACATGTTAGATTTAGAAATGTTTCCTATTTGTTCTTTATCTTATCACACATACATATATGTATATATCAACCACACAAGTCTTTCTCATTCTCTGTTTTTAATAAAAGGAAACTATATCTCATTCTCTGATGAATGCTTTAATAAAAACAAGTGAAACATGTTAGATTTAGAAATGTTTCCTATTTTGTTCTTTATCTTATCACACATACATATATGTATATATCAACCACACAAGTCTTTCGTTTTCTCTATATCTCATTCTCTGATGAAGCTTTAATAAAAGTGAAACATGTTAGATTTAGAAATGTTTCCTATTTGTTCTTTATCTTATCACACATACATATATGTATATATCAACCACACAAGTCTTTCGTTTTCTCTATATCTCATTCTCTGATGAAGCTTTAATAAAAGTGAAACATGTTAGAAAGAAATGTTTCCTATTTGTTCTTTATCTTATCAATACATATATATATTATCAACCACATTCTTTTACGTTTTCTCCATTCTCATTCTCTATGAAGCAATAAAAAGTAAACATATTATTTAGTTTCCTATTTGTTCTTTATCTTATCAACCACACAATATCATCCACACAAGTTCTTCCATTTTCTCCCATATCTCATTCTCTGATGAAGCTTTAATAAAAGTGAAACATGTTAGATTTAGAAATGTTTCCTATTTGTTCTTTATCTTATCACACATACATATATGTATATATCAACCACACAAGTCTTTCGTTTTTCTCTATATCTCATTCTCTGATGAAGCTTTAATAAAAAGTGAAACATATTAGATTTAGAAATGTTTCCTATTTGTTCTTTATCTTATCACACATACATATATGTATATATCAACCACACAAGTTCTTCCATTTCTCCATATCTCATTCTCTGATGAAGCTTTAATAAAAGTGTTCTTTTAAACATGTTAGATTTAACCACAAATGTTTCCTATTTGTTCTTTATCTTATCACATATACATATATGTATATATCAACCACACAAGTCTTTCATTTTCTATATCTCATTCTCTGATGAAGCTTTAATAAAAAGTGAAACATGTTAGATTTAGAAACGTTTCCTATTTGTTCTTTATCTTATCACATATACATATATGTATATATCAACCACACAAGTCTTTCGTTTTCTCTATATCTCATTCTCTGATGAAGCTTTAATAAAAGTGAAACATGTTAGATTTAGAAATGTTTCCTATTTGTTCTTTATCTTATCACACATACATATATGTATATATCAACCACACAAGTCTTTCGTTTTCTCTATATCTCATTCTCTGATGAAGCTTTAATAAAAGTGAAACATGTTAGATTTAGAAATGTTTCCTATTTGTTCTTTATCTTATCACACATACATATATGTATATATCAACCACACAAGTTCTTCCATTTCTCCATATCTCATTCTCTGATGAAGCTTTAATAAAAGTGAAACATATTAGATTTAGAAATGTTTCCTATTTGTTCTTTATCTTATCACACATACATATATGTATATATCAACCACACAAGTTCTTTCGTTTTTCTATATCTCATTCTCTGATGAATCTTTAATAAAAGTGAAACATGAAACATGTTATGTGTATTTCAACCACACAAGTTTTTCCTATTTGTTCTTTTATCTTATCACATATACATATATGTATATATCAACCACACAAGTCTTTCGTTTTTCTCTATATCTCATTCTCTGATGAAGCTTTAATAAAAGTGAAACATGTTAGATTTAGAAATTTGTTTTTATCTTATCACACATATTTGTTCTTTATCTTATCACATATACATATATGTATACATATTTAGAACCTATTTGTTCTTTATCTTAAGTCATTTGTATATATCAACCACACAAGTTTTTCTTTTCTCCTTATCTCATTCTCTGATGAAGCTTTAATAAAAGTGAAACATGTTAGATTTAGAAATGTTTCCTATTTGTTCTTTATCTTATCACATATACATATATGTATATATCAACCACACAAGTCTTTCGTTTTCTCCATATCTCATTCTCTGATGAAGCTTTAATAAAAAGTGAAACATGTTAGATTTAGAAATGTTTCCTATTTGTTCTTTTATCTTATCACACATACATATATGTATATATCAACCACACAAGTTCTTCGTTTTCTCCATATCTCATTCTCTGATGAAGCTTTAATAAAAGTGAAACATGTTAGATTTAGAAATGTTTCCCTTATTTGTTCTTTATCTTATCTCCATATCACATTCTCTGACATTTAATATATGTATATATTTGTTTTTTATCTTATCACACACAAGTTCTTCCATTTCTCCATTTCTCTCATTCTCTGATGAAGCTTTAATAAAAGTGAAACATGTTAGATTTAGAAACGTTTCCTATTTGTTCTTTATCTTATCACACATACATATATGTATATATCAACCACACAAGTTCTTCCATTTCTCCATATCTCATTCTCTGATGAAACTTTAATAAAAAGTGAAACATGTTAGATTTAAAGCATTCCTATTTGTTTTTATCTTATCTATTTATTGTTTATCTTTTTGTTCTTATTTTCTATATCTCATTCTCTGAATTCTGATCTGTTATTTAGAAATCCATTTACATCTTAAATGTATTGAATTCTGATCTATTTGATCATATATATATATATATATATATATATATATATATATATATATATATATACACACACATCTATCTATGGTATTGAGCACTTTTATCCCATAAATACAGCACAAAAAAGTTAAATATATATATATATATATATATATATATATATATATATTAAAATATGGTTTTTCCACTACACAGTTCTAACCATGTTTCAAAAATGGAAGGTCCGAATTTAATTTTGTAATTAAATTAAAGACATTAGTTCCATTTCATCCTCAAGCGAATTTTGGAGTAACTTATAAAATTACTGAGTTTTAAAAAAAGACAGCAAAAATCATAATTCACGTTTCAAAAAGATACAGAGAAATTCATTTCAACCAGACGAGGGTGTTTATGTTCATTATGTCTGGTTGAAATGAATTATCTTTGATATTGAGCACTTTATCCCATAAATATAGCACACCTTAAGAGTATATTTCTCATATATATATATATATATATATATATATATATATATATATATATATATATATATATATATATTCGTATTAGCAGGGTTACATCTTCTAGCAGGTCTGGAATATATTCGAAATAAAGTCCCTGTAGACATCTCCTGTAAGACATGATAAGAGAACATATGAACGAAGCAGACAGTCAACTGCAAATTTGTAATTCTATCTCTTGTGAATGTTGCCTCATCCGTAAACAAGACTGAAGAGACAAACGACGGATCAGCAGTTTGTGCAATAAACCAGCGACAAATGTTCTCCCATATTGAGTGATTAGAAGGTGAAAAACTCTGCACATGTTGCAAATGATACTCATACAAGAGGTGCTCTTGAAGTACCCTCCATGTGGTACTATGAGACGTACGACATGACGGGGCCACTTGAAGTGTGCTGAGACATGGATCATTCCCAACCAACTTAACGTGGTCTGTTTTTTATTCAAACAAATATATATATATATATATATATATATATATACTGATTTTGTTTCACTTCCAAGCAAATCCTGCAAAGTCAAATGCCGATTGGTAATTGTTGATGGGAGCAGATTTTGTTGAAACTGGAGGTGTCTAGTCCTGAAATGGCATTTTTCTAGGTGATTGTAGGCATCAACATAAAGAAAGTGATCAGCAAAGAAGAAATTAAATTCTAGGATACAAGATAAAGCCACCACTCCTCTCTCTCTCTCTTTCTCTCTCTCTCTCTATATATATATATAAATAAAAAGAAAGAACAGTAAGATATATATAATCTGGTGTTCTTATTTTTATTTTTACAAAACAGTGCTCAATGTAAATTTGCAGAGCATAAATATTATAAATTAACTGATTTAAAATATGGTTTCTTTGCTACACAGTAATAACCATGTTTCAAAAACCAAAGCAAAAAATTTCAAATTTAATTATATAACGAAACTAAAAGTATTAGTTCTGTTTCATCTTCAAATGAATTTTGGAATAACTTACTTTTAAATTTACTGAGTTTTAAATGCACACATAGATTCATAATTTCCTGTTTCCAAGGATACAGAGAAATCCAATCATTCAGACAAGGGGCGGTAGCATGTTCATTTTTATTAACTATTGTTGTATCAATTAGGAGTTACATTCAAAAAAGAGGTTAAGTTTAGGGAAGGTAGAGGTGTATTTTTCAACGAATTCTGACATCCGTTAAATGCATGTCATCCGGGTTTTTTTTTTTATTATTAACAACAAAAAGTTTCTTGGCATTTTTTGTACTTGTCTACTTAAAGATTTTTTCTAAAAGGGGTGTTTGGGTTCGAATACGTTATATTTAACTACAATTGTGAAATATTTTTACTCTTAATTACTAATAGACTATATTTCTTTTGTAAAAACAAGTAAATGTAATAGAATTACTTAAATTATTTAAAATTATTTTTTCATATCAAATACAAGTATGTATATTACCAGCTCCCATGTTTTTATTCTATTTTTAGATATTATTTAAGGAAAACTTTTGACAATGTCGGCAAAGAATAGCTATTTCATTTCTTTGATTCAGTAAATTTTTATTTTTATAAACTTAGTAATATATAGTTTCGTATATATGCACAAAAGACATGGGTCATTTAAAGACCTACATATTCTAGCTTTTATGATTTTTTTCATTTTACTGTAGGTGTTTTATTTAATTCTTTTAAGTGCCAGAAATACTTTAAAAGCGATGTCTGATTTCTGTTATTTATCCTAAATGAAGTTTGGTGTTGATTGAAGCGCTTTTTGAACTCATGGCTTGTGCAACCTTTATAGAGTTTTATGTTCTCAGGATTCTCAATAGATGAGATATTCCATTGGCATACAAATGATTCTGTGCAACATTTATTTTGTAGAGGACAGTTATGAAGATTTTTTACAGTTACATAATTTTTGTTTATCCACATCCGTTTTTATTTTTATATTGTCTAAATTTCTTTGGTTTAAGTGTTTATTGAAGATATTAGCATTATGTTTCTTACATATATATATATATATATATATATATATATATATATATACTAGCTGTAGAGCTCCCGGCGTTGCCGGGATGTAACAATAAGATAGATCAAGTATCGACCATCATAAAGACTGAAAAATAAAAATTGACAAAGATTATTGTTTAAGGTTGATGGACACGCATGTCTTAATTAGTTTTTTTTTTTTTTTTTTTTTATGAATTGGTCAAACCCAAACTCAAACAAAAACATTGTTTTCAATCGTTATGAGTCTACCGATTGAATAGAATTTTATTATAGACAATTGTCTTGTAAATGGAATTTTTAAAGTATTCTGAATGTAAAAATAAAGAAAAAAATGTGCAAGACAATAAAAAACACTACCTGCCAAAAAAAAAGTGAAATTTTATTTGAAATCGGTTGAAAAATGTAGGAAATCCGATCCCATATATAAATGAACACACACACAAACAAACTGGGTTTTATAATAAGTATAACTTGATATGAGTTGTTCCCCTTTCATTCTCATCATCGATGACTCTTAATCATGTTTTCAAATTGATTTTGTGCAAAAACAATTGTTTTTTCCAATTTTTGGCGCTATCAGAACCACCGCAAGGTAATTTTATGCAGTTCTGTGAAGTTTTGTTGAAATCGGTTGAAAAATGTAGGAAATCTGATCCAATATATAAACGAACAGACACACACACACACAAATCTGCGTTTTATAATAAGTAAGATGTAGTAGTCCATAATCTATTCATTCTTTTGTTAATATTTTATTTTCTTATCTAAAAAACCAGTAAACACAAAGTTTTTGGTTATATTTACACTCAGTGATGGAGGTTATATGGGTTCTGAGATTTTTTTCTTTAGTTTTTATTTTTTGTTGAATTAGAAAGAAACTTAAACTGTGAATTAATGCTTTGGTTTTTAATGTGAAAAAAATGAAGACTGCTGAAAGCATCAAGAACTTTTAAGAAAAGTTTAACATTTTACTTGGATTATTATTGCTTTTATGTTCTTGATATTGCAAATGTGCCTTTTTAGAGGTTGGTCACATGATTATGAAATCAGGTAAATTCTCATTTTAATTAACATAAAATTTGCATTCATTAAAAATATAAGCGTTAACAAAAAGATAGTGCTAATTTGAAATTGGTTCACGTGGCAATGTTTGATCATTAAAAACATCATTCAAAAATATGGCTACCTTCAAAAATATTTTCAGTTTTAGATGGTTAGATTTCTTTTTTTTATTTTCATTTTTATATAGCTCTTATATAAGTTTGTCATTTGCCTATTCCTTGTTCTGCCAATCATTTACATAAGCTTGTTAGGTGGGTTATTCACCATTTACCTGTCTCTCCTGTCCATATATATGTCCTAAAAGTATCAGTTTCTCCAGTTCCTTTTTTACTCATGTTCTAGAAATTTTAAATCTCTCTTTCTGATTCTAAGTATAAGCATTCACTGCCATATAGGAGGATTGATATTACGTAGCAGTCCAGCATTCTTTTCTTTGTATTCTCTAAATCCTTCTGTCGACCCTCATCTCTCTGTTGTCTCAACTCTCCTCTTCATCCATGAGGAAATTGTCCAGCATTCACTGCCATATAAGGAGGATTGATATTACATAGCAGTCCAGCACTCTTTTCTTTGTTTCTATCAAAGTTAATACTTAGATGGTATTTGTTTGTTGAGATAATAGAATTTGGAAGAACTGAACTGTAAACAATTCTTACAATTAATAAAACTGTCAACACTGAAATATAATCAAATTTTGCATGTTAGAAGTCAATTTTTCTGTTTAACCCAGCAAAATTTAACTAAAAGAAATCAAATCTCTCAATGATAAAATTGGATTTAAAATTGCAAACATGTTAAAGATGCAAAGTTTTCATATATCCCAGTTGACATTCCACACTACTTGAAATTAAAAGGTTAGCAAGAAGCAAGCACCCATCAATGCTAGAAAGAGCTATAACAGTTACTATACTTGATAACCTATTTTCCCTATAAACACTAATGTGCAGAAGTGGTGGGGGGCAGAGGTGCTATAACCCTATATGTCAATATCAGGAGGGCATCCAATCTGAAATTGTCTCTGTTAACAGCAAGACTGGAGTTGCCTCTCTACTCTTAGAGGCATACAATCAAGGAGTTGACCCCAGGCATTGCCAAACCTCAGCACTGCCGGCAAAATTGTTTTAATAGAAAGATTTTCTAAATTTCAACTGAAAGTAGCTCTGGCAAATGTTAAATGTTTCTAAATAAGGGTTCAGCTAATATTGACATTATCAAATAGTTATCTTTTGTCAATTTAAAAAGGGTTTTGATGACCTTAAAGTTTACTTTGGTGGTATAATTTCTAATCAGTACTTATTCAAATTACAGATGTTTTTTTTTTTTTTTTTTTTTTTTTTTTTTTCCTACAATGGGTATTACATATGATGGATAAATTAAAAAAAAAGAGAGTGTTAGTAGGAGATATCGTGGGTGGGGCAGAAGAAAAAAGAAAAACATAATTCTAACCTACTGAACAAATGGAATGAACTTATGAGATCCTGCATTCTTGGGGAAAAAAAATCTCTCCTAAAAATTTTGATTCTGGTTAGATCAATTAACCCGTCTTTTACTGTTTTTATACTTTCAACTATCCCTGATATTTTTTGTTATAAATTGTTTACTTCCCTTTCATTATCAGTAGATGTTGAAATGGTGTAGTGGAGAACATGACATTTTTTTTTTTTTCTTTGTTTTTTCTTCCCATTCCTCCACCCCAATATCTCCCTACCAACACTCTATATTTTGAATTTATGCTCCACTAGTATATTAAGTTTATTATAACTTTGAATCTACATACAATTTAGCGTTCCTCCCATGAGATCCAGTATTTAAACAAGAAACTGTATTAAGTGGTTCATTTACCATTTGTGCCTGATGAGTTGGGAAACCATAAAACTCTGAGTTGCATGATAAACATAGTTATATGTGTATTTATATATATATATATATATATATATATATAATAGTTATATATAAAACCAGTTTGTGTGTGTCTGTTTAGTTTATATATTCAATCGCACACATGTATATATACACACATATTTATTTACACACACTATACACATCATCCATACACACATTTTTACACATACATATGCGTACATTCATATATATACATACATACATACACACACATTGTATATATACATACATATATATATATACATACATATATATATATATACATACATATATATATATATACATACATATATATATACATACATACATATATATATACATACATACATATATATATAATGCCTCATGTATATAGCATCATATACATTATATATATTAGAGACTACACATTATACTAGCCATTATTGTTTCCTTCCTTGTTGAAGTGGAGTAAGTCTTATTTTCCTTTTGTATACAAAATTGCACTGCATGTTTTATTATAAACTAGCTTAAAAGCCGACCTATCAGGCGACATTTAAGCTAGCTCCAGTGGAGGACTCTTGTTATGGCTATCAAAAAAGGACTCTTATTTTGTCAATAGCTAGGGCAGAGTAAGTGCAATGGTAATGAATTAATTTTTAAGGATTCCTTTTAAAATGTTCAATGATAATTCTTGTTGTGAAGCCTGCTAATCTTATATATATATATATATATATATATATAAAACATCATATTCATATATATTACATAATATACATTGTATACATATATAAATACAAATTATATCCTATAAGTTATATATTTTACATTATATGTATTACATATACAGGGTGTATATATAAGATAGCCATTTCTCAATCAGATGATCTCAAATTTTAACAAAATATGTAAAAACTAAGTCACTACCATTGGATCTAACCAATGCCTTTATCCACTGTGCCATGTGTCCTCAAGGATAAAGGACCCAAAGCGTGTAAGTTCAATACCCACTTAAGATAGTGGAGAACTTTCAGAGGGGAATTAACAAGAGATAACTGATATCCATTAAATATGGCACGTGGAACTAGAACAGTCTACCCCAGTGAGCAAAATGTAATAAATATGGGGACAAAGATGAGGACAATAGTCTGAATAATGTAAATAGTGTCCATAATACCTCATCTCAGAAATATAGACAGACCCTTGTTTCCAGAATTTAATTTTCATTTCCTTCTAAAATACTAGAAAATCCCGTTGCATGTTAGTAGCATTATTACCTTGTTTGGGGTGAATTGATTGAAAAAAATTAAATAGCGTTTAATATATTTGCGGTTAATTCTTATGAAGAAAAAAATCCATTTTCATATGTTTGGGTTTTATTAAAATTCTAAACATTTTTTTTCTGGCACAATGGTTAAACATCTCCAAACAAGTGTTTATTTGAAATTAAAACAAAAATATTTACAGGAATATTTGAATAAACAGATAATATTAACTATCTGACTTTTTAAAACAATAAACATTGCTGATGGAGTCAAAAATAGCAGTGTCAACGGAATAACCATTCTTTTGACACACTGAGAATGAAGGTTAAATATTTCCAACTGTGTTATTTCCCTTGGTATATTACCGACTGAGTTATTTCCCTTAGTGTTGATTTTCCTATTATTTCTTATTCCTTAAGAGTTACAAATTTGCGATTTATATTTTCTATGTGATTTTTTATTGATTTTGTCAAAATTTTTGAGATGAGAAATTATCATTATTAGAAATACTTGTGAAGAGAGAAAAGAGAAAAAGAGAGAATTGAAGAAGAAAAAGGATAGAAAAGAGAAAAAGAAGAAAAAGAATAGAAAAGAGAAAAAGGAGAAAAAAAAGGAGAGAAAAAAGGAGAAGAAAAGGAGAGAAAAAAGGATAGTAAAAGAGAAAAAGAGAGAAAAAGGGATAGAAAAGAGAAAAAGAGAGTGAAAAAGAAAACATAAAAAGGATAAAAATAAGAGAGAGAGAGAGAAGAGAAAAGTAAGAGAAAAGAGAAAAAGAAAAGATAAAAAGGATATGAAAGGAAAAAGAGAGAGGAAAAGAGAAAAAGAGCGGGAAAGCATAAAAATGCAAGAAAGCTAGAAAAGATAAAGAGAAAAGAGAGAGAAAACAAAAATGCATTAAAAGATGAAAACAAAAGAGAAAAGAATAGAAAAGATAAAAGAGAAAAAGGGAGAGAAAGAGAATAAATAAACATTGCTGAGGGAGTCAAAAGTGTATACAGTAATTCCAGTGTCAAGAGAATAACTGTCCTATTGAAACACCATTTTTTGTGAGCACAAAGATAAAACATTGCCCACTTCTCTGTTGGCAATTGTCTGACTGCAAATGTAAAGCAAGAATTCATCCAACACAAAGTCTGTGATCATATATACCAAGAGCCATGGAAGTACAATGACCTCTAGTTGCCACAGTGATTGCTGCCTAATCTGGCTGGCATGTGGTACATCTCCTTTCCAGACCACATGACCACAATACAAACAAGTGTTTGGACTATTTTCTCAAATTTTAGAACAAAAAATAAAATGTTCATCAAACCTTCATCTATAACTCTTATGTAAATTCTATTCTTTGTTAAAAAAAAATTGTTTAAAGGTTCATGACTTGAACTTTATTTTAGAGATTAACCCCACATGCACAAAAAAAAATGATCATTTAGTTTCAATGTGAGACAGATTTTTTGCCACATCCTTTTCCACCAACTTTGTCAAAGACTAATTTAGACCAATCCCTGACCTTCCGTCTATCAAGGTTTGTCTATTGGCATCTATCATGGCATCTGATAATTGGCCCATCTGGACCGGTCCCAGACTAAGGGTGTTTTATCACAACCTGCCATGAACTGTCTAAACTTGTGCCAGACTAGCTGTCTGTCTCTGTGAACAGGTGTCTGTCTGAAGTTAGCCCTGAATTAATGTCCATCTTTAAAAAGTTTTTTCTGATTATAATGTCTGCCGGTCTAAACTCATTCCTGATTTTGATTGTGTCTAAACATGTTACTAGCTATATGTATGTCTGTCTATCTAAACTTGTACCCATAGCTATTTGTCTATCTGAATCTAAACTTGTACCTAAGTCTATTTGGCTGTTTATAAACTTGCACCTATGTCTATTTGTTTTTGTCTAAACTTATAGCTATGTCTATTTGTCTGTATAAACTTGCACCTATGTCTATCTGTCTGTATAAACTTGTAGCTATGTCTTTTTTTCTGTATAAACTTGCACCTATGTCTATTTGTGTGTATAAACTTACACCTATGTCTATTTGTCTGTATAAACTTGCACCTATGTCTATTTGTCTATATAAACTTGTAGCTATGTCTATTTGTCTGTATAAAATTGTAGCTAAGTTTATTTATCTGCATAAACTTGTAGCTATGTCTATTTGTCTGTATAAACTTGTACTTATAGCTATTTGTCTGTATAAAGTGGTTGCTATGGCTATTTGTCTGTACAAATTTGTAGCCATGTCTATTTGTCTGTATAAACTTGTAACTAAGTATATTTGTCTGTATAAACTTGCACCTATGTCTATTTGTCTGTATAAACTTGCACCTATGTCTATTTGTCTGTATAAAATTGTAGCTAAGTTTACTTGTCTGTATAAACTTGCACCTATGTCTATTTGTCTGTATAAACTTGCACCTATGTCTATTTGTCTGTATAAACTTGCACCTATGTCTATTTGTCTGTATAAACTTGCACCTATGTCTATTTGTCCGTATAAACTTGCACCTATGTCTATTTGTCTATATAAACTTGCACCTATGTCTATTTGTCTATATAAAATTGTAGCTAAGTTTATTTGTCTGTACAAACTTCTAGCTATGTCTATTTGTCTGTATAAACTTGTACTTATGGCTATTTGCCTGTATAAAGTGGTAGCTATGGCTATTTGTCTGTATAAAGTGCTAGCTATGTCTATTTGTCTGTACAAACTTGTAACTAAGTATATTTGTCTGTATAAACTTGCACCTATGTCTATTTGTCTGTATGAACTTGTAGCTATGTCTATTTGTCTGTATAAACTTGTAGCTAAGTCTATTTGTGTGTATAAACTTGCACCTATGTCTATTTGTCTATATAAACTTGCACCTATGTCTATTTGTCTGTATAAACTTGCACCTATGTCT
Source organism: Acanthosepion pharaonis (assembly GCA_903632075.3). Classification (NCBI taxonomy): domain Eukaryota; kingdom Metazoa; phylum Mollusca; class Cephalopoda; order Sepiida; family Sepiidae; genus Acanthosepion; species Acanthosepion pharaonis. The sequence continues at coordinate 400,131 of CAHIKZ030000376.1, read as the reverse complement.
ATTTGTCTATATAAACTTGCACCTATGTCTATTTGTCTGTATAAACTTGTAGCTAAATTTATTTGTCTGCATAAACTTCTAGCTATGTCTATTTGTCTGTATAAACTTGCACCTATGGCTATTTGCCTGTATAAAGTGGTAGCTATGGCTATTTGTCTGTATAAAGTGGTAGCTATGTCTATTTGTCTGTATAAACTTGTAGCTATGTCTATTTGTCTGTATAAACTTGCACCTATGGCTATTTGTCTGTATAAACTTGTAGCTATGTCTATTTGTCTGTATAAACTTGCACCTAAGTCTATTCGTTTGTATAAACTTGCACCTATGTCTATTTGTCTATGTAAACTTGTAGCTACGTCGTTCTGCATGTATAAACCTGTTTCTGGCTGGCTAGTTGTCTTAAGTTGGCCTTGACTATCTACCTCATCCTTTGACTCCCTACTTTCGTCTGTCTCTGACAGTGACCCTCTAACTCGGGGTCATCTATATAACCATCTATCTCATTTTCTTCCTCTGCATTCACCCCCACACGCCTTAATTACCTTATGTGCACCATCGTCTATCTTGTGTTAAAATGCCATTACCCACATAGCCGACTTTTATCCCCACAATCTCTCTCCCCTCTTGTCTGGACTGTTCATATAAAAATAAAAACTTCATTCATTGATTTTTTTTTAAGTAACTGTTTATTTTTAGTTTAGCTTTCATTTTATATCTATGTGAACTTATTTAGAGAAAAAAAAAAGTCATAAAACGACAAATTTTAATCACTAACAAGAAAAAAAAAACAGATTTTTAATTTTAAATCGTTCACAATAATTCAGTTTTTGCTCTCGTCTTTCCAACAGAACTATTAACGACAATCTTTGAACAATAAAGGTTGTCTTCAGTTGTGTCATCTGTGTTCTGTTTAGAAAAAAGTTTTGTTAATGAACGGATTTAAAAAAAAAAAAAATAAAATAAGCTTTTTTTCTAGTTTTCTTTAGTTTTCGTTAAACAAATTTATTGTTATTATATGTTACGAGCCAAGAATTATTTTTTTTTACTTTGCTTCATATTCTGAAAAAATAAATTAAAAAGAAAAGCTTTATCTTTTTATCAGAATGATTTACTTTTTACTCTGCTTCATATTGTGAGAAATCATTTTCTTTCAACTAGTGTGGAATTTAATTTCTTCTTTTTTATTTACTTTGCTTCATATTATATGAGAAGTTTTTTTTTAATTGTTTTAAAAGAATTAGATTTTATTTACTTTTTTGGTAATTAAAGAAAGCTTTATTCTTCAAATTTGTTTAAAAATAAAATTTAAATTTAAAATGAATCTTTTTTTGTAGATTTTTTAAAATAAAAATTTTGTTGGATAGTTCAGTGGTTAGTTTATGTTTTTTTCAAAGAAATCTAAGAAAAAAAATTCAGATGAAAAGTAAAATTTTAAGTTTTTAAATTTAATTACATTTAAATTTTTTTAATTATAAAAATTGAAACGATAATTATATATATATATATTTTTTTGCTTTTGGGAACATAAATTAATAATAATATATGTTTATATTTTTTTAATTTTTCATTCATTCATCACGAAAGAAAAAATATTTTAAAAAAATAGTTGCATCATATATATATATATATAAATCTAAATTTAAATTAAATTTATTACACCCGCGTAAGAATTTTTTATTTTATTTTTATGTCATAATTTATTTTTAATTTTATTCATGTGTTTTTTTTTGTTGAATTAATTAATTTCTTTCGGAAGAATTTTTTTTTTTTTTTTTTTAAAGAAAAGCAAGAACAAAAAAAAACAAGTACTCAATTTAAAATATAAATATTTTAAAAATTGTATTTATTTAATAAAATAAATAATAATAAAATAAATAAATAAATAAATAATAAAATAAATTAATAATAATAAATAAATAAATACAGATATTTTTATAAATACTAACTCGTCGAATAATAATTAATTTAATGGCAAAGAAGAAGAAAAAAAGACCTGTTTTCATCTTACTATTTTTTTTTGATAAAAATAAAAAAGGTATAGAGACGAATGAAACAACCACAGCACATATAAAAAAAATTAAATCTATTATTAAATAAAAGTAAATATTTAAATTATTTTACTATTTCAGTATTTTTTAAACCGAATAAATGTCTCTAAAAAAAAATGAGACAAGATCCCCAAGGATGAAAGAAAGAAAGAAAGAATGAAAGAAAGAAAGGTACATAAAAAAACAAAAAAAGTCTCTCTTGGGGTGAGGGACATTTAAAAATAGATATCTTGGGATAGTTACATAGTGGTCGATTAATAAATGGATCAATCAATAAATTAAATATTAATATATTTTTTTAACTTACCTGTGATCGGGTTGCTGAAGATGAAAATAAAAACAGTCTTGATCGAACGGCAAAACCCGCCATATCTTGTTTTTTTTCTTTTTTATATAAATCTCTACACAATCCAAGTATTTGCTTTATTTTAAATAAATTAAGTCTTTTTCTTGATGATTTTTTTCAGCCACACACATACAGATGGTACTGTACTGATAACAAAATGCTCTAAGTGTCGTATGAACTGTCCTATAATGTGAGGAACTTGATTATTATAGTAAATAATTCGGTCTGGGTCGAGTTTTTTTCCCAAGGCATACGGATTTTCTTCGTTTTTACAGACACAAAAAAACATTTACAAACGAATACGCTATCTAAATTCAATTAATATAGGGTTTATTTAACATATTAACCCTTTTTTTGATGACAATAACATCCAGGCGTAAGAGAGAAAGAATTATAACCAGCAACACATAAAGAACTCAGTTACGAAATGTGCGCAGTGTGCACATCTGTTAAGAAGAGACTCGAGTGAATGACACCCGGTTTCGTAAGCAGGAAGTGTGGTTACGTTTTGGTTAGGTTTGCGGAAGTGACGTAAGGGCGTAGGTGGCGTGACGGCACCGCGTGGTAGTCTGTTGACCTTTGACAGGGATGGGGTCAATTGACATCAGAACTAAATAAAAAATATGAACTTGACAGAAGAAAGGGCTTAAAATATATATATATATATATATATATATATATATATATATATATATATATATATATATATATATATATATATATATATATATATATATATACAAAGGATGGATGGATCACTGTCGTCTTCGACCCATAAAGTGTCCAACAATTGAACCCTTAGAACATTCGAACTATATGCCATATATACATATATATATATATATGCCATATTATATATATATATATATATGGCACATTTTCAATAAATCCACTAAAGGTGTACATTAAGATCAACACCCAGCGGCGACACTATGCTTAACGTAATTGCGTTTCGGTTTAAATATGAAATTATGAAATAGACCGTTGCCTGTCTATATTTCTGAGATGAGGAATTATGTACACTATTTACATTACTCGGACTATTGTCTTCATCTTATTCGCTATTGTCTTCATCTTATTTGCCATATTTATTACAACATTTCGGCCGTTGTACGCTCCGGCCTTCTTCAGGTGGTTGGAATGTCGAACTGAACCCTTTATTTCGCTCACTGGGGTAGACTGTTCTAGTTCCACGTGTCATGTTTGATGGTCGTCAGTTATCAGTTATCTCCTGTTAATTCCCCTCTCCAAGTTCTCCACTGCCTTAACCGGGTATTGAACTCACACTCTTTGGGTCCTGTCACTGGATCGTTAGTTACTAACGCCTTTATCCACTGTGCCATGTGGAACTAGAACAGTCTACCTCAGTGAGCGAAATAAAGGGTTCAGTTCGACATTCCAATCACCTGAAGAAGGTCGGAGCGTACAACGGCCGAAACGTTGTAACAAATATGGCGACAAAGATGAGGACAGTAGTCCGAATAATGTAAATAGTGTACTGTTGCTGCTAGGTGTTGATCTTAATGTCTACCCTTGTATTTACGTAGGATCTATACATGATATTGGGCACTTTAACCCATAAATATATCATACCTCAAAGTCAAAACAAAACTATATTTTTATCACACACACACACAATATATATATATATATATATATATATATATAGCGAGACTCTTCGCAAAAGCGAATCGAGTTACTATCGGTCACTGGGCGTGTTTCTAAAAATAAATACGCTAAAATCCACCTTCATCCCTACCGACGGCTTAATGGTTAATCTCCGACTGACACCAAGTCTGTCGGGTTTCGACCCTAGCTAGAGGCAACCGGATGTCTAGCCGCACTGATATGAAACAGCGAAACAGTCTGTCTGTGGATGACGTTATATATATATATATATATATATATATATATATATATAGAGAGAGAGAGAGAGAGAGTGAGTGAGTTATGCGGGTTTGAACACTACCTTAAGATATAATCTCTTTATTTAGACGCTCGGCTGCACAGGCCGGTAGACGTCAATTACACTGTTACTCCCACCCACAACAAAACAGGGATATTTATTCAAATATGTATATCCATGAAATATAACATTTATAGTAAGAAAAGTCACGTCCCAGCGGAACGTAGATGATCATAGCTCTCTTTAAATTCCTTTCCCCGAAGAAGTTATCGCAAATACCAGGGATTTTTAAAAAATCAATTCACCTCAGCAAGGCGATAATACCACAAAGATGAAAAGGCCGACTGGAAGTGAAAGAGAATGAAAAATGCTTTATAAGGAACCGGAAGCCTAATTCTAAAACAGGAAACGAGGGATGCAACCATTACTCCTGTTGTCATAGGCGAATCTATATATTCTCCTATTCTATGATTCTTGACAGAAAGATAGTGGGGGTGATTTCCCGTTTCCGGTGTTAAATTCAAAGCAACCCTTTTTCTAGACTGACCACAACCCAACACAGGGTAGAGGAGAAATGAATTCAGGCCTTTTCCAGTAGTGCAAAAATGAACGCAACAGACTGGGCGATTATGAACACGATTCAACAATACCATTTCCAGCGTCATCAACGGTTACGCTACCCACGTAATATAACCCAAAGATATATGATAAATTATGGTGGAACGATAAAAGTTTTATCATAATATATATAATATATAAGACATATAGTTTTATAATATATATGACATATAGTTTTATAATATATATAAAATATAGTTTTATAATATATATGACATAGAGTTTTATAATATATATGACATATAGTTTTATAATATATATGATTTATAGTTTTTATAATATATGTGATTTATAGTTTTATAATATATATCAAATATAGTTTTATAATATATATGACATATAGTTTTATAATATATATGACATATAGTTTTATAATATATATGATTTATAGTTTATATAATATATATGACATATAGTTTTATAATATATATGATATATTGTTTTATAATATATATGACATAGTTTTATAATATATATGATTTATAGTTTTATAATATATATGACATATAGTTTTTTTATAATATATATGATATATTGTTTTATAATATATATGACATATAGTTTTATAATATATATGATTTATAGTTTTATAATATATATGACATATAGTTTTATAATATATATGACATATAGTTTTGTAATATATATGATATATGTTTTATAATATATATGACATATAGTTTTATAATATATATGACATAGTTTTATAATATATATATGACATATAGTTTTATAATATATATGATTTATAGTTTTATAATATATATGACATATAGTTTTATATATTATATATTTTAAATATATATGATTTATAGTTTTATAATATATATGACATAGTTTTATAATATATATGACATATAGTTTTATAATATATATGATATATTGTTTTATAATATATATGACATATAGTTTTATAATATGTATGGCATAGTTTTTTAATATATATGATTCATACTTTTATAATATATATGACATATAGTTTTATAATATATATGATTCATACTTTTATAATATATATGACATATAGTTTTATAATATATATGATTTATAGTTTTATAATATATATGATATATAGTTTTATAATATATATGATTTATAGTTTTATAATATATATGATATATAGTTTTATAATATATATGACATATAGTTTTATAATATATATGATATATAGTTTTATATACCCTCGTTACCGTATCAACCTTTTTCTACCTATATTTATATACGTTACAAATTGAACTAAGGACAACTGACTATTAAAGGATGAAAATTTTTTTCGCGGATTTTGACGTCATTCTGGGGTCTTTTGTTTTTTGTACCAATGCTTGAATTCATTTTTGCGCATGCTCAAAAAAAAAAAAACAAAAAAACACTGTATAAATTTCACTATTTTTTTATCCATAATGTTGAATGTGTTAAAATTCTTTAACTTTTTAACAAGAAAAATCAGTTGATGCTAAAAACTGCCACCAAACATTGTTGATTTATCTAAGACGGAATAATCTATTATGACATGTCTCTAATTTGTATTTAGATACATTTATTTATTTTCAGTTTTTCTAGTTGAATTGCTCACCTATATTTCATATGATCCATTATTGTACATAATTAGGTTACAATAAATTTTTTTTTATATGAATATTGCCTAATGAAAATTGAGATGTAGTAGAGTGCAGGACCGCATCATAGATTCGTGGGCGGGGGGGGGGGGGCACGATACCCTTGCACCAGCCCTGATCATCATCACCATTGAAGTTACGAAACAATAACGCACACATTAAGAAAATTCAACCCAGTCTCATCAATAAATTCCAATTAAAAAATCCTTTATTTATTTTAAATTCAATTTAAATATTAGTCTAAAAAAATGACCTACAATTTGTTGTTTACTGGGGCAAGCAATGGCTTGTTAATTTTAACGCCACCAGAACGAAACTACTCTCTTTAAATTGTCTTAAAGAATTATTATTTTATTTATTTATTTGCTTTGTGATGACGTGGTTGATTCTAACATCCATGAGAATGACATATTGCGCCTTCTATATTTTTTTACTGCTGACATGATGTGTAAAGATTAATCAATTTCTAGGTCTGCTGTCAGCAAAGTTCGTTCACATCTTGTTTGATGTTTCTGCTATGTATTTGGATTTTACTGATAAATTCCAAAGAACTTGCAATATTATTGGTCCTGACCTGGCATCTCATCTTCAGTCACTTTGCCGCTGTCGTAACGTAGCTTCCCGATGTGTTTCGCCTAATGTTTTCATAGGAATTGTTCTAATGTGTGGGAAATTTGTCCCGGCTTTCCCACATGAAAGGGTTAAGGTTAAAGGTGACATGAAAGGGTTGAGGTTAAAGGTGACATGAAAGGGTTGAGGTTAAAGGTGACATGAAAGGGGTGAGGTTAAAGGTGACAGAATCGATAAAAGCATTAACGGCTTGAAAGTTTACAGCGGACAATTCTCTCTTTTAGGTGGACGAATAAAAACTCAAACTCCTGTTCGGGGTGTAACAATAAAAGAAGAAAATGTTTATTTATATACACAAAAAAGAATAAAGGATATACACAAATATGAAAGAAAGAAAGGAAGAAGAAAATTCCTTTGACTTAAAGGAAGAAAAAATGTTCATATAAAAAGGCTTGCTCAAAATATTTCTGTGAGCGTCTAAAAGTTCTTTAAGAGAGTAGACTATTCTTAAGGGTTTAACAATTACATAGATTTCTTCAAGGCTCTTGTTGAGGAGTAAACTGTCAAACTATCCGAATTTTGTAGGAGTGAGTTCACAGACCGACGACAGGAATTTTCTAGATGCAAAGAAGCAGATCTCAATTAGTTTTTAGTAGTGGACCGACTGTTGCAGATTGGCGAATGTATTTTGTGTATCAGAAGGTTAGGTTATCAGAAGGCTTAGAAATGTAGGTGTTCACAAGACATTCATCCACAACAAATATAAAAATAAGAACATTTAAAGGTAAAATCATTCAGGAGGAATCAAAAATGAAGACAACGTAATTAAAGGTTTAACAAATAACATTCATTTTTATATCAATTGAACATACACAATCAAGATAGATATTGCTGATCAAGTGTGACCAGTTGTAATAAAATATGTAGAAGGATTATGCTGAGTTTTCAATGTGTGTAGGCTTGTGGTTAGAATTTGTGTATGAAATTAAACAAGATGTTTTATCGTATTACAAAATATCTTTTGTGGAAGTTCAGTCACTAGTGTGTATGTGTGTGTTTGTTAAAGTTACTGTTCAAAGTTTGTAAGAGTTGTGTGCCTTTAGCTGTTGTCTTGATGTTGGATTGAGATTTACAAATACTGTTTAGTAGTGTGTCAATTCACTTTTTTTAGTATGTTGTAAGTAATGTTCCTGAGAGAGCGAAGGGCTGTTTGTCGAGTCAGAGGAATTAGCGCGCGAAAAGTGTAGTTAGGTCAAAGTTTTGGCTAGCGTGAATTTGTTTAGCATCTCTCCTGGGTTGAAGTTCTGACTGTTTGAATCGAATCGAAACGCTTCTTTTTATTGAGTTTGTGGTCTCAAAATCGGCTCCAAAGCGTTGAGCGGGAAAAGGTATTTTTGCTCAAACTTGCTACAGTTTTAAGGTCTCAGTCAATGAAAAACATAGTTTGCTGAAACTAAGATGCTCGATTGGTTAAAGGGTGATTATGCGTGAAAAATGTAGGTATTGAATATTCCATCACGAAGTTCTGTCTTTACAGCCTAGATCTCTTTCTTTGAAAGTGGTTCCGAAAATGACTGGTGTTCTATCGCCGACCTGATATTATCACAGACGGTGTCAAGTACTCACTGCCAAAGAGGCGCTTATTCTCCGTATTTATGCAGATTACAAGTCTCAGAAATATCGTGAACTTTGTTTCGTGAAAGGTTGTTTAATGGAATGGTTGGCAAAACATCGGGTAACTTTTTAACGCGATAAATAATAAGGTGTTTCTTATAGTTTGTTCACATGTTTTAATAATTTAGTAAATGTTTATGAATTTATAAATAAAAAATGTTTTCAAATTAATTCTTTATAAATTGGTAAATTATAAATACTGCTTTGCATTTGTTCTAATTGTATTAATTTTTAGAATGTTGGAAATATAAAATTATTCTTGTAAATAAACAATCTTAAAAATAGTGTTTAATATTTTTGTTGTAAATTCTCAAGAACAAAAAATGTATAAAATCACGTTTATGGTATGTTTACGTTTTATTTCAATTCTAATAATAGCCTTTTAAAACAATAAACGTTGCTGAGGAGTAGTTAAAATAAAAGCAGTCTCATAGGAAAGACCATCCTTATTTTGCTGGCACGAACGTCCAAGTTTGGCGACAGGTCACGCTAAGTCCTAACAACCAATCCTTTTTGTGTTGTAGGGATATTATTATTATTATTATTATTATTATTATTATTATATGGCAACAAAGATGAGGACAATAGTCCGAATAATGTAAATAACGTACAAAATACCTCATCTCAGAAATATAGACAGATACTGAAGGATCGGATTAATATGGCAACAAAGATGAGGACAATAGTCCAATAATGTAAAAAGCGTACATAATACCCCATCTTAGGAATATAGACAGATACTGAACGGCCGAAACGTTGTAATAAATATGGCGACAAAGATGAGGATAATAGTCCGAATAATGTAAATAGCGTACATAATACCTCATCTCAGAAATATAGACAGATACTGAACGGCCGAAACGTTGTAATAAATATGGCAACAAAGATGAGGATAATAGTCCGAATGATGTAAATAGTGTACATAATACGTCATCTCAGAAATATAGACAGATACTGAACGGCCGAAACGTTGTAATAAATATGTCGACAAAGATGAGGATAATAGTCCGAATAATGTAAATAGCGTACATAATACCTCATCTCAGAAATATAGACAAATGCTGATGGCGACAAAGATGAGGATAATAGTCCGAATAATGTAAATAGCGTACATAATACCTCATCTCAGAAATATAGACAAATACTGAACAGCCGAAACGTTGTAATAAATATGGCAACAAAGATGCGGACAATAGTCCGAATAATGTAAATAGTGTACATAATACCCGATCTCAGTAATACAGAGTGTCTTGGGTATGTTCGTTTTCTTTCTTTTTTTTGGGGGGGGGCGTTCCAGGAGTAAGTTAGTGTAAGTAAGGATAAGAACAGTTAAGATGGTCAAACTCAAATTTGCGTTTCAGACATCAGTGAACGGAGGAAACGAACGTATCCCATTGGGGACATCTTGGAGCAAGAGGGAGAAAAAGAAAGAGGAAGGAAATGTTTGTCTTTTTATAAACATGAACAGCGCCACCTAAGGGGCGTTTGACGAAACCAAGTGGGGGTAATGAAATTTCAGGTTTCTTTATTACCAGCATCATGGGAAAATGTTTTTCTTTTATTATTATTATTATTATTATTTATTATTTATTTATTGATTTTATTTCATTTTATGACAGAACTTTCTCGACAAAAGAAAAAAAAATGAAGTAAAATCAAATGTAAATATTTAAAAAATAAAGACAGACATCTGCACTTTACTTATAAAAAGACATTGGCGACCACTTTCACAGAAGTAGCTATAAGTGTTACTTTCCTGTCCTGTTGGAGACAAAAAATGCGGATATTTTTCTTGAAAGTGTGCTTTTCATAGGGCAACTGAATAACATTTGATTTAATCATTTTGCTTTGAGGTAATACTTCTAAATTAATTTTCTGTCAACTTTTGAAGATATTTTCCTGCGGTTACTGAGTAAATATAAGCTTAGAACAGTATTTCTTAACTTTCTTGCCCTTGTGCCAAACTTGAAATAGTTTCACGTATCAGGGACTCCTTGCATAAAAACTATTATATACAATTGTTAATATCTATCTCTTTCATATTTTATTATAATAAACAAGGATGTTAATATAGGGTATAAGGAAATTGAAAATAGAATAGACCAGAGTTTCACAACTATTTCTTGCCCTTGTGCCAAACTTGAAATAGTTTTCATGTTTCGGGGAATCCCTGCCAAAAAATTACTATATACAATTATTATGATCTATCTCTTTTATATTTTATTATAATAACCAAGGATTTTAATAAAGGCTAGAAGGAAATTGAAAATTGAATAGATCAGCGTTTCTCAATCATTTTTTTTGCCCTTGTGCCAAACTTGAAATAGTTTTCATGTCCCAGGAATCCCTGCCAAAAAATTACTATATACCATCAGTAAATATCTCTCTCTTTTATATTTTCTATCGTAGTTCATGTGGTAAACTAAACATAATATATTATGGACACCCTGCACGCGTCCTTTACTCGAGTGAGTCATTCAATGATACACGAATCCGTCATGTACAGATCCTGTCCATAAACCAGTGAAGGCGGTTTCACACTGACGCCATATTGTCATCGCTAAATAGATTTCCTATGATTATTATAATTTTAAATAATATAAAATTCTGACGCCTTTATTGTAATGATTAAAGTACACAGGTGTAGGCTTTAAGAAAGCTTTATTCAACTGAGAATACAAGGTTCACGTATAGTGTCCTTTTATAGTCCCAGTAAACAGAAATAGATCTCTCAAAGAGGATAGTAACAAAACAAGGGGAGACCACTCTTGATTATTCATAACGATTATAATAACCAACAATTGTCCAACAATATGCCGTACGTGTATAGTAAAATTACGAATATAAAATTAAACAAAAATTACTCAAAAATACATTAGCTTATTTATCACTGTTTCTTGCGGAACCCCTATCGTCCTCTTGCGGAACGCTAGGGTTCCGCTTAACACCGGTTGAGACTAAAATCATTGAACTACTAACATCGTAAGTGTCGGTTTTTGTTAAGCTTGTTAACCATTTCACGATTCAAAAATAGAAGAATTAAAAAAATAATGGAGGAATGTTTTTCCTCGTGAAATGAATGTACTTGTAAAAAGATTGATTAATTTGGGGGTCTTTTTTTGCAGTTTATCAACCTTTCGCAGGTGATTTAAAGCCAGAAAATATTTTTTAGATTGTAAGAGTTACTAGCCAAAGCCCCTCTGTCCTGGGTATGTCGATAAACTACATCCGCGTCCTGGGTAAGACGATAAACTACGTCTAACAGCAACGCCACTGAACAGGAGGTTTTGAGGCGCGTGGAACCACCTATTAATTCCTGGTGTTTCCAGGTCCACCCTGACCAGCACCTGTTAGGGTCCCAGCTATGGGCAAATAGTTAACACCCAAACATGTGTAAAAATAGGTTTTAATACCAGAAATGCTTTGTAATATAAAAAAATTATTACCAGCAATATTTTTGAAGGAAAAATTATTATCAGTAATACGTTAAAAAAATAATGCCAGCAATACAAACAGTTATACATTCTTTGAAAAAAGTGTTACCATCTATAGATTTCTTCAAGGAAAACTATTCCTAGAAATAGGTTTTTGAAGAAAAACATATTACCAGCAATAAAAATTTTGTCGGCATTAACTAACCCATTGAGGTGTTGATATGCCGTAAAACAAAACAAACTTAACCAAAGCCCCTACTCCCCTGTACATTTCTTCTTGAAGTTATTGACTATCGAGTGAACAATTAGGGAATTAAAGAGGAGGTAACTCCGACAAAATGATCCAAAAATTAAGAAATATATCTATCCCTATAATTTTTACCAAAAAAAAAAAAAAAAAAATACGAAGACATTTTGTCGACTTTGACATTAAGCGGCTCATGTTGAAGATTACCATCGCGGTTTTCCCGATAAATATAACATTTTGTTTTACCGCCAAAATATTGTCAAAACGTACGAGTTATAGTGCAAATTTTAACCGAAAAGTAATAAAATTGGCAGAAAGAATATGAAACAGAGCTTGTATAGGGGCCGTGGCTGTGATGTTGTGAAGTCAGACGTAGAAGAAACGCATGTAAGGTTCAGATTCTCCTGCGCGCCGGGCCCAACTACATAAAAAGGTTGGACTTTGATTAAGTCCAAAGAAGAAGGCAAAGAAAGCAAACAAAACACAAGACCGATAATATATGTATATACAAATATATATTAATAACAAGTTACAATACATGGAAACAGTACAAAGGATGAAGTGTGTGTGAATATTCTGTATGTGCGTGCGTGTGTGAATATTCTGTATGTGCGTGTGTGTGTATTGTGCTTAGCGTGTTTCCACGCTATCCCTTATTAGCGCCTACATTTCGAGGTTGATAGCTGAAAGCCTGATGAAAAGGAGAGATTTACCTCAAGGTGTCGGCGCACAGGCCTGAAGGAAAAAAAAAGAGAGAGAAGCGAAGGGTCCGCGGCTATTTATAGCAGCGAAGAGCGACCCCTGGTGAAAGGGTTAATGAACTGAAGGAGGAGTTAACTCCGACAAGCTGCAGCTAGAGAATATAAATTGAATGAGGTTAACATACGTCTATGGAGAATGAATAAAAATGAAGTAAAAAAAAGTGTAAATCAAGTGCCAAAGCTATAGGTAGAGGAAGAAAAGCTCAATATCCAGATATGGAATAAAATTTAGTTAAATTTGTGAAAGAAAGACGATCAAGTGGATGTTCCATAAGTTCTTCGAAACTGACCTTTTTACATATTTTTTTTTTTTTTTTTTGCCAAATAAAAAATGCGGTTACTGATAAACATAAATTTATTGACAAAAAAGTGTTATTATTGTTGGATTTAAAATGAAAATTGGGATAATATGGTTCTTACGTATTTATTTTTAAATAAGGAAAAATATTTTTGTTTAAAAACCTACGCACCCCTACTATAACCTGTAATTTACAGTGTAACCCGGATATAAGAGAAACCCGGATATAAGAGAGATTTTCTCTGGTCCCAAATCAGAGCCTGTGTTAATGTATATAAAATAGACCAAACACGGATATAAGAGAAACCCGGATATAAGAGACTTTCCCTTCTCTTATATCCGGGTTACACTGTATATTAATTTTATACAGTAAAAAAATACGTATTATTTTCGAGAAATTACAGTACTATGTCACCGAACTCGTGGTAAAAACATGATATGTGGGGACCGTGGATGTGTCCTGTACTCGAAGTTGAGAAACACTGGTTTAAAATATAACTGCAGTTTGAAGTTGTTTTTATCAAACGCAACTTTCAACAAATGGGACGACGATTACTAATCGAGAGAACCAAGACGCGCGCGCCACAGAAAAATGGTTAAAAAAATTAGGTTATGTTTATTTTTCGGGGTTAAATTCCATGAACTTTCTCGCGGCAGCTTGTTGTATATATGAACGCTCAATTCAGGAATTCAGACAGCAATGTAAACTTTTGTTTTGTTTTTTTTCCTTTTTTTGAGAAAAAGAAAATTAAAAAAAAAAAAAAAAGATAACAATAAACAGAAAAACGGAATAAAAGTTAATTTTATCAAAATATTTCTATACCATTCCTCCGGAAAAAAGTAAAAATGACTCGATAAAATTTTGATATAAAAATTGCATGCCTTCCGTGCGGGCGTGCGTGCGCGTGTGTGTCTGTGTTTATGTATGTGTTTGTTAGTATTAGTTCCGATTTACTCTTGCCATTTTTAAGAAAGAAAAACGAAAGCATTTAGAAAGGTTATCTGGCAAAGGTCGCTAATTTATGTGCAAAACAACTGTATGTGGAATATTTCTAGTAATTTGAGCCCTAAACTCAAGATATATATATATATATATATATATATATATATATATATATATATATATATATATTATATTAAATAAATAAAAGATGCTGCCTAAATACACACACACAATATATATATATATATATATATATATATATATATATATATATATATATATATATATATATATATATATATATGAAAAATAGGAAAGAACACGTTAGGTAAATAATCCGGAGTTCTTTAGTATTTCTGTTTTTATTTTTAAAAATCAGGGTTCCATACAGAAGTAGAGCTTAAATTATAATTATTTTTTTTAAAAAAATATGATTCCTTCGCTACAAAAGAGTTCTCATGTTTCAAAAACGAGATCCGAAAACCTCGATATAATTATTAAAATTAAATTGAGTAAAAGTATCAAGCCCTGTTTCATCCTCAAGCGAAAATTTAGGAATAACCAATCTTGAAATTTACGCATGTGTGCACACAAATGCCATCATTCGCTTTGAAATGGATACCCCCACCCTACCTCAGCTTGACCTCTTTCCGAAGGTGACTGATATGTGGATGAAAATTATCTCTTAGGCTCCTTACCAAAATGTTCGCTCCAGCCGTTTCCATAGTAATTAATTTTGCGAATGAACATGCTTGATTCCATAACCTTCCTCTGCAGCACATATGGAATGAGATATGCAGTATCCAGTTATGAAACTGCAACGGACTGCCGCTGACTCGATTATAATTACTAAAGGCACCTTCTATAGCATATCCTTCACGCGTAGCCCTCTTGATCCGATGGTTCAACAGTTGAGATCTGTTTAAATAATTATCCGCTTGTTCCACCGTTGGGGTCTTTGAGATTAGTCGCGCTTAGTCTGGGTTCCGTTTTCGACCTTGCTGCCAAAGGTGACCCTACCAGACTAAGTTATCATATATATATATATATATATATATATATATATATATATATAGATAGATAGATACATAGACCTAGTGAGCCAGACAAACCTACCTAGGTTTCACCTAAACGGATCGTCAGGGAAAGTAAGGCCAGAACAGAGCTAATTATATTGCATATCTGTCTCAGGATCTTATCAAGAACCCCGAGGCAAACAGAAGGGGCTTCAGACCATATATGGCAGCAATATGTGTTGATTTGTAGATCTGAAGGATCGATACCAGGGAGAAAAATTTCCTGGCGCGGCACAGGAGCCAACTTTCCTTGCGGTGGACGAAGCAATACATACATATATATATATATATATATATATATATATATATATATATATATAGTATACTTCGATCATTTATGAATATCTATGCTGATAATATGACGATATATGGGTGCACCTCCCAAAACTAATGATGACCGGAGACTGGTAGCTGATCTCGCGAAAATGAAACTAATTATATTCTATCATCGCCGATCATAACCCAAACTACCGCCTGTCACGATGAATAGACTTCCCCTCGGGATGCTCCGTGCCTGGTGCAACTATTGGGCTTTAAACTCACCCAAGGCTTCAAGTGGAACTCATACATACGATATACGATGTTCAACACATATAAAAAGGATGTTCAACACGTATAACGAAAATATTCAACATGTATAAAAACGATGTTCAACACTCATAAAAAGGATGTTGAACACGTATAACGAAGATATTCAACAAGTATAAAAAGGATGTTCAATACGTATAAAAAGGATGTTCAACACGTATAACGAAGATATTGAACATGTATGAAAAAGGATGTTCAACACGTATAACGAAGATATTGAACACTCATAAAAATGATGTTCAACACGTATAACGAAGACATTGAACACGTATAAAAAGGATGTTCAACATGTATAACAAGGATGTTCAACACGTATAAAAAGGATGTTCAACACGTATAACGAAGATATTGAACACGCATAAAAATGATGTTCAACACGTATAACGAAGATACTGAACACGTATAAAAAGGACGTTCAATACGTATAACAAAGATGTTCAACACGTATAACGAAGATATTCAACAAGTATAAAAAGGATGTTCAACACGTATAACGAAAATATTGAACACGTATAAAAAGGATGTTCAACACGTATAACGAAGATATTGAACACGTATAAAAAGGATGTTCAACACGTATAACGAAGATATTGAACACGTATAAAAAGGATGTTCAACACGTATAACGAAGATATTTAGCACGTATAAAAAGGGTGTTCAACACGTATAACGAGGATGGTATGGTGGATGTATTGGAAAGGAAGAAGAACATTGATAACACCAAGTTTACTGACGATACGACCCTCTTCTCGACCTCCAAGAATTGCATGGAGACCTTACTATAAACTGTAAGTGATTCCAGTGCACAGTGGGATCAATCTGCGCCTTTGACCTTTGACCAAGAGGTAAAGACTCCGGATTGATGGTTTCGAGATGCGGGCAGAGTACCTTATTGTGCAGTGGACAACGAGACGCACTAATAAACGCGTGCTAGATACCATCAGAACAAGGTACTTATTGAGAAAGGCAGATGGAACTAAGGTTGCGCCGTTACTTCGGACATGATGGAACCAGTGGCGTGCAAGCGGCGCCGGTGGCGACTACCCATGTCTTGGTTTGAGGATATTAAGAGGTCAGACAGAGAAAGGTGGGGGGAACGTTGACTAGAGCAATGAAAAAGCGCTAACTGAATAAATAAGGATGATGATGATATTATATATATATATATATATGTATATATATATATATATATATAGAGAGAGAGAGATAGATAGATAGATAGATAGATAGATAGATAGATAGATTACTGTCTTTCATCAATGACTCATTGCGTCACTGACATGAAGTGAAAAGACTATATTGAATCCATTGCTAGGTCAGCTGCTAAAAAAATTGTTTCAGTGTGTCTTGCTAGACGATTTTTCTCTCCAAAATCTATCTTACATATCTATAAGTCTACTATTCGTCCATGCTTAGAATATTGCTGTCACATATGGTCCGGTGCTCCTGGTATATATTTAAAGATTCTTGATAAAATCCAAAGAAGAATCAGCAATATTATTGGCCTTGTTCTGGCCTCTCGGCTTCAGTCACTTTCCCACCGCCGTAAAGTTGTTTGTCTTTTCTATGAATACTTTCATGTTAATCGTTCGGATGAGCTATTCGCTATGGTACCTAGACTTTATGAATTTAAGCGCAGTACTAGATTGGCTGTTAAGTCTCATCAATTTACAGATGAATTGGCTAGATGGAACCAGAAGTTCTATGTTAACAGCTTCTTTTCTCGCACTTATCGTTTGTGCAACTCACTTCCAGATCCATGCTTTTCAGTAGACTTTGATGTTCGCAATTTTAAATGCAATGCCAATCGTTATCTTCTTAATTAATGATTACTCGTCTATTTTTCTCACCCCTTAACAATGTTTCTTACACCATTAATTGTTGATACCTCATGAAGAGCGTATGGACAGGTCCGCCTACGAAACTCTGCCGTTGGGATACTGAAGTTAACATCAATTAGCTTTACTTGTATTAATTTCTCTCTCTCTCTATATATATATATATATATATATATATATATATATATATATAATAAGTAGGAGGATTTGATAAACATATAAATAAATTCATTGAGTCCGATAGAAACCTCAACAGGAAAATAGAGGAAGCACTGGACGGCCGTTTCGTCCTATAATTGGGACTCATTATATGTGTTTATCTTTGCTTGATCTGGCTTCTAATGCTCCAGTTGGCGCGGCTTGGTGAGAGTAGTCGTGGCTCCCGGGGGCACAGTCTTATGGTTATATAGCGACCTCAGGAGAGTTCCGCCACGGAATATGTGAGCGAGCGGCGCTATGTTGAGTCTGATATGAATCTCTTCCGTGTCGAGGCCCGTTTGGTACAGTTGGTATGTTGTCTGCTTGACAACCCAACTGTCAGGGTTTCGATACCTGGTGGTGGATGCGCACTGCTGATGAGTCCCAATTATAGGACGAAACGGCCGTCCAGTGCTTCCTCTATTTTCCTGTTGAGGTTTCTATCGGACTCAATGAATTTATATATATATATATATATAGATGGTATATGCTTATTGAAGGAAAAGGGGAAAAGAGAAAAAAAAGAAGAGTGAGCGTAAAGTGAAAAAAAAAGAAGACGACGGAAAGAATAAATAACCATAACATTCTACACGGATGCACATACGCTCAGACGGCGATATGGATGCGAACGCAGACGCACACATACATACATACACACACGCCCGCATTCACAAATACATTATGAAAAAAACCTTGCTTTAATGAAAAGTGCATATAAAAAAGAAAATTCGCGAAATATAGTTTTGATAACCCCTGACGAGTAGACTCAGTGATTCCCGGGGGGGGGGGTCTATCTACGAAACTCTGGAGTCGGAATGCTGAAGATAACATCAATCATCTAAGTTAAAAACGTTTGACACGTATTATATATATATATATATATATTATACAGCGTTACATTAGAACATGCATATACCCACTATAAAACTGTACATCTTGTTTCAACGTTAAAATTTTTTTAACGTTTCATCAGGTGGGAAATCACGAGTAGCATCGTAATTTTTCACCTGATGAAACGTATGTTGAAACAAGATGTACAGTTTTGTAGTGGGTATATGCATATTCTGATGTAACACTGCATAATAAATAAATATTTATTGCTCTACTTTTGTATTGAGCCCTATTTTAAATTAATGTTTTGACACTGAAATCTTACTCTTCGTTCTTTTACATTTGACGTATATATATATATATATATATATATATATATATATATATATATATATATATATATATATCAGGTCATCCCATGAGTTCTGTCTGAATTTTGAATAAAGAAAACAAGTGACCAAATGTTACATTTAATTACAGATTCGATCAGCAATGTATTTTCCCTGATTATCTATGACTTCCTTCCATCTATTAACAAGCTTACTAATTCAATTACTGTAAAATTCTTTTGGCTTTGATTCGACGAACTCACAAATGTCAGTTTTTACCTCTTCGTGTGTTACAAAAGCTGCTTCTTCCAAATGATTCTGTAAGCTACGAAACAAATGGTATTCTGAAGGAGCAAGATCGGGAGAATAAGGTGGATAAGGAATTTTCTCCCAACCAAGTTCTTCGATCTTTTGTGACGTGATTCTTGCTGTGTGGGGTCGCGCATTGTCCTGATGAAACATCACCTCTTTTCGATTCACTAGAGCAGGTCTTTTTTTCCTCAAAGCTTGGTTCAAACGCTCTAATTGCTGACACTATATTTGAGCATTAATTGTTGCATTAGGTGGTAAGAATTCAAAGTAGATTATTCCTTGGCGATCCCACCAGATTGAAAGAAGAACCTTTTGCCCATGAAGTTCCCTTCTCGGCTGTGGCTGGGGTCCTTCCCCTTTACCAAGCCACTGTCTACGACGCTTAACATTTCGATGAAAGATCCATTTTTCGTCGCCAGTCACAAGTCTATCCAAAAAAGGTGAAACAAGTTGGCGATAATGGAGAGAAGAGCAGATCTCAACTTGGGATTTGAGGTTGTTTTCAGGCAATTCAGGAGGCACCCATTTTCCAAGTTTAGGAACTTTTCCAATTTGTTGAAGATGACGATGAACAGTTGTATGGTTTGAACTGAGAACCACTGCCAATTCCTCGACTGATAAAGCAGGATTTTCTTCAAGGGCTGCTTCAAGAAGCTTTTCATCAAACTCAACTGGACGTCCGGTTCGATCTTCATCTTCAAGGGTGAAATCTCCACCTCTGAATTTTGCAAACCATCTTCTGCAAGTTCTTTCATTCACACATTCCTCTCCATAAACTGAGTGAATGTTTCTAGCCGCTTCGGCTGCTGAGTTTCCTTTCTTGAACTCATAAAGCATTATGTGCCTCAAATGATTCTTGGGTACTTCCATGTTAGCAGGGTTTTAATCAAACAAAATTTAATTTTATTGTTCTTTGAAATAAAATTTGCTCAGTTTAAATGCATCTAAACATAAAAATAATGTTCAGCTCCATTAGACATTATGAAATACTCTTTAAATTTCGTTCATTTTAACAAAAAGTTAAAATTCGGACAAAACTTATGGGATGACCTGATATATATATATATATATATATATATATATATATATATATATCAAGATAATGCTTATTGTATTTAGATTAATGCAACTGATGCAATTTTCAGGCCAGTTGCGTCATGCTTCTTGTGTATATCTCATGAGTCAAACTGAACAAAATTTTGATATGTCACGTGATTTTTATGCATTGCCTCAAGAATAGAGAGCATACGCTTATCATTTCTGTATTGATAAAAAAAGGACTTCGTTTGTTCGTTCGTTCCTTCCTTTCTTCCTTCCTGCCTGCCTTCCTTCCTCTTCTCTCATAAAGTGAACAAGTGTACCTCAAAGTATTCACTAGTTTAGGGAGATTGTCCCATATACATTAGGACCGGTTGATTTTTCACTTTTTGGGGAAAATCAATATGGCGCTCGGTGTGAAAATATTGGTACGAAAGATTAGATGCATAGTTTTTAACAAGTTTTGAGCATTTAGTTTTATACATTGTCTGAAAAATGTGCAGAAAGACCTAATTTCCGCAGGGTCACCGTACAAACTGACTTCAAAATTTGACTATTTCAACAATAAATCCGAATAAAGTTGATATCTTTTGCTTCAGAGACACTGAATGTAAAATATATTCAAGCCAGAATTCTAATTATGAATCATCGCAAGCATTTTACTGTATTCGACAAGTAAAACAATGCAAAAAAATTGTAAAAGATTACAAAAAAGGCTACACAATGAATATGATCTGTTAGACCAGTGGTCGGCAACTTATGGCATGCGTGCCACATGTAGCACGCCAAGCAATTTCCAATGGCACGCAGCCGCAAATGACATCACGAAGTCCGAACTAATAACAACTACAGCGCAAAGAAGATATTTAGCTGTTTCAATTTTAATATATACTTAAGTATATATACTATATATTACTATATAAAATATATTGTAGAACAGGTATATTGACCTTGACGTATATAAAATTACGTATGCTGCTGGCACAGTGAATGATTTTAAAACCCTGTCGGCACATAGCAAAAGGTTGATGACCCCAGCCAATTTCTTTATATATTAGTTTAAGGTAAGTACATTGAAATCAAGGGTTTTAGTGTACTTGTGACTTCGTGTTAGGCCGAGTACAATAAAAGCTACAACGTAGAAGATATTTCGCTGTTCTAAAAGTGCTCACTCGTTAGACTCCCATTAATAATAAAAACTTTAAAAAGAAACTTTTACAAACAGTTTATTTCTATTAATGTGGTTTACATATTATTGTATAAATTACTATATAAAATATATTGTAGAACAGTTATATTAACCTTGACTTGTATAAAAATACGTATGCTGTTGGCACACTGAATGATTTTAAAACTCTAAGTCAGCACATAGTTAACAAAAGGTTGCCGACCTCTGATGGAGATGATTTGGGCTCCAGTTATATTCAAGCATACAAAACAGAATTGAGGGTACAGTTACTATTTTTGTGAGTTTTCGATCTTTGCTCAGTGACCCACATATGTCTCTTTATGCCGGATTATTTTAAGTTATGTAAGTACCTAAGTGACTTGCCTGGAGGTGACGGTTTATCAAGCTCATTTCACAGATCATTCTTATGAGTTTGAACCTCACTAGGTGACGTACACATACACGTATGGATTTAATAATTAGCAAGTTTCATACCTTCTTTGGTTTAGTGAAGTCCTACTAAACTAGGATGAGGAAACGATTTAATCCATCAGAGCAGGGGGGGTCGGCAACCTATGGCACGCGTGCCACGTGTGACACACCAAGCAATTTCCAATGGCACGCAGCCGCAAATGACATCACGAAGTCTGAACAAATAACTACTACAACGCAAAGAAGATATTTAGTAGTTTCAATTTTAATATATAAAAAGTATATATACTATATATTACTATATAAAATATATTGTAGAACAGGTAGACCTTGACTTGTATAAAAATACGTATACTATTGGCACACAATGATTTTAAAACCCTAAGTCGGTACATAGTTAGCAAAAGTTTGCTGGCCCCTGTGCTTTGTTAGATCGTAATTAATAAAAACAAAAAATAGATAAAAGTGTATATAACACGATAATACTGTTGGGCACAAAGTATAAAACGAATTTTTTTAAATGTGCATTGTTTATTGAAAATCACACTAAAAATACTTCACTGTATATTATATTACATGATAATATAGCTAAATTGTTCAGTATAATTTGCCTTTGAAGTAAATGAAGGTCTTATTTGATGGCGCATTGATTAATAATGTTCTTGTGCCTTTCATCTTGTCCATAGACATTTTGTAAAGCTTCAGTAAATTATAAATTTTATAAGACTGTCCTATAAAGCTTTAATTGATCACCGAAATGATTTTCCAATGCGTCTATTTTGAACTTAAATTTAATAATTTAAAATTATTTCCTTAAAAAACTAACGATTTGGAAATAAACATTTTGTGTCCTTCTTTGTCATGTCAAGCTCCAACTTTCAAATGGAGTGCAATAGCACGGTTCCAATAT
Source organism: Acanthosepion pharaonis (assembly GCA_903632075.3). Classification (NCBI taxonomy): domain Eukaryota; kingdom Metazoa; phylum Mollusca; class Cephalopoda; order Sepiida; family Sepiidae; genus Acanthosepion; species Acanthosepion pharaonis. The sequence goes on along the minus strand of CAHIKZ030000376.1, from coordinate 376,950 downwards.
TTAAATGTGCTTTGTTTATTGAAAATCACAACATATTACATCAAAATATAGCTAACATGTTCAGTATAATTTCCCTTTGAAATAAATAAAGGTCTTATCTGATGATTTTGTAATAATGTCTATGTTCATTGTATTTTATCCATAGACAATTTGTGAAGTCAGATAGTTATAAATTTTATAAGGTTCTGCCATAAGGCTTTTACTGCTGACTGGAATGAAATTCCAATGTTCCAGTTTTGAACACGTTTCTTCAAACACATTTCCTTAAAAAAACAGTAACGATTTGGAAATCAATATTTTGTGCCCTTATTTATTATATCAAACCTCAACTTTCAAATTGAGTGCAATGCCACGGTTACAAAATCGACCTTCCCTAATATGTTTTTTAATAATAACTAACAGTAGCGACTGGCGTTGCCCGGGGATGTAACAGTAAGAGATAGATAAAGTATCAACCATCATAAAGACTGAAAAATAAAACTGACAAAGATTATTGTTTAAGGTTGACGGACACGTATGTCTTAATTATTTTTTTTTGTTTTGTTTTTAATTTTTTTTTTTTAAGAATTGGTCAAACCCAAACTCAAACAAAACATTGTTTTCAATCGTTATGAGTCTACCGTTTGAATAGAATTTTATTATAAACAATTGTCTTGTAAATGGAATTTTTAAAGCATTCTAAATGTAAAAATAAAGGAAAAAAGTGTGCAAGACAATAAGAAACACTACCTGCCAAAAAAAAGTGAAGTTTTGTTGAAATCGGTTGAAAATGTAGGAAATCCGATCCCATATATAAAACGAACACACACACACACACACACACACACACACACACACACACACACACATACACAAACGACCTGGGTTTTATAATATGTATAACTCGATATGAGTTGTCCCCTTTCATTTTCGCGATGCCTCTTAATCGTGTTTTCCAATTGATTTTGTGCAAAACAATTGTGTTTTTTTCAATTTTTGGCGCTGTCAGAACCACCGCAAAGTAATTTTACGTAGTCCTGTGAAGTTTTGTTGAAATCGGTTGAAAAATGTAGGAAATCCGATCCAATATATAAACGTGCACACACACACACACACACACACACACACAAACAAACAAACAAACACACAAACAACCTGGGTTTTATAGTAAGTATGATTTCACCAGGCAATAATGCTATTAAGACGTATGAGGTTACTACAAGATTGCTTTCTTTGGATCCTCCCCGCTGTAATAAATTTTTTTTTGTTTTTTTTATCAGTATCACTCCAAGCAAGGCAGTAGAACCGCTAAAACACAAGGGGTTATAGGGTGTGGGTCAACTAGGAACAAAGACATTAATAATTATTGTGTACACCTTCGTTCTGGAGAGGTTTTTGGTTAACGTGGTCGATTCCATAACGATGCTGCATTTTAAACTTGTCTATTTTCTTAAACACGTTGAAGTGTACATTTTTAACTAGCCAGTGGGGTCGCTCTATAATTCCCCACTGGGGAGCAAAGTTCCCCGAGACATGAAATAACCACGTCTAATGTATGGCGTGTAAAATTGTAAAGGAAACGTCATTCGTTACATTCTGTCTTTTTTTATCGTTTTTTTTTTTTTTATAGTTCTTCGGCAAAGCTTTCTCAGTTTCCTTCAATATACTCCACCCTTTCTTCTGGGGGGGGGGAGGCCTTTTGATTGACAGGTTCGATTCCATAAAGAATCTGCATTCTTCTCTCCCGGGCGTCTTCTCCCGGTCGGGTGATCGCTAGTTCGTTTGTTCGGAGGTAAAAGGAGAATTTCAACAAAAGGGATTTTAAACTTATCTATTTAATTAAAGACGACGATGTGTACATTTTTAACTAGCCAGTGGAGTCGCTTATCCCACCCCATTGGGGAGCAAGCCTCGAAACATGATTTTAAAACGTCCACATTGTTCGACATGCAACTCTTAACTTCACCAAAT
>CAHIKZ030000376.1:360000-370000 GCA_903632075.3 Acanthosepion pharaonis | reverse complement strand
CTGCACTTCGACGGGTGAGAAAATAGTTATGAACAATTCCCATTTTCAGTTCTCACCCGTCGAGGTGCAGTTGAAATGCATCGAAACGAAGTTGCATCTTTGTAGTGAGTAAACTGTTTTTGTCTATATGAAAAAATTATAATAAATAATTATCGCTCTACTATCGGTATCGAGCCCTCTTTTGAATTAATGCTGTGAACGTTAGAATTTATATATTACTTTTTCTCATTCTCATTATATATATATATATATATATATATATATATATATATATATATATATATATTTCTGACACGTTATTTGGATAAAATTTGAAAATTTAAATTTAAATTAATCTGATTTGAAATAAATATTACTTAAAGCATAAAAAGTAATATACGACTATTTATTAATGATTGGTCCTGTTTATTTGAGGAGATGATTGATGGACGATTAAGTGACGAAGCGATGACAGCTAGTATGGATGACTAGAATTGACATAAAATTTATGAAATCTAAGTGAACGGCATTTTTTTTTGTTTTTAACTACTTAGTAATTTTTACAAATGAACATATTTTTCGCAATTATCTAATAATTTATTGACTTTTATTTACCTTTCGAAGATGCTTTAAGCAAAAATAAAAATTCTATAAAATTTTCTTAAATTAATTTCTCTGTAAATAAAATAGGCCATAAGGTCATCCTTCCTAAATGGAGGTGACGAAAAAGGGATGGTCAAATGAGTCCTGTGAACCAATCCGAAATCTAGAGACAATTTTGAAATGAAATCCTTTATCTCGAAAAAAAAGAAGGGATAAAGAGATGAGCAGGCAAGGCAAACAGAGAGTCGATTAATTTCGTCCGTTCTCCCTATGTCTTAAATTTTCGGACAGCTAAAAATCCCACAGAGAGACGAAAGGATTACTACAACCACGACATACAGAACAACTTTGGTTCTCGAATGTCTCACATGTCGAACAAATCGGTTTTCGATTAGAAAATTCGAGATGAAAATACCTCGGTTATCGAATAAAATTTCGGTTCTCGAACAACATTGCCGAACTGAGCAAAACCGAGTTAACCCGAACGGAATCGTTTCTGAGTCGACAGCTATGTTGTATACATTTGTGTGTTGTACTGTGCGAGACTTTTCGAGATATACGAAATAGACTTTATAAATCGCGAGACCAAATTACTCTGGACACCTTTTTTTTTTCTTTTTTAAAAAGTCTTGTCTCATGATTGGTGAATGGTTATTGTTGGTGCTACTGGTGTGACACGAATGTAGTTCTAAGGGATTTAGGAACATTCGTATAAAGAAAATTGATATAAGGAACATTGGTCTAAGGAAGATTCATCTAAATAATATTTGTCTGAGGGAAACATGTCTAAGAAATACTCGTATAAGGACATTGGTTTATCTAATACCCACCTAAGGATGATTGGTCTATAATAATATTTTAAATAAATTAACACTTTATTTCTGTACAAAATACAGTGTAACCTCGGTTCTTGAAAGTTTCACATGTCGAATAAATCGGTTTCCGAACAGAAAATTCGAGATGAAAATGCCTCGGTTATCGAACAAAATTTCGGTTCTCGAACAACATTCTTTTAGAAATTAGTACGCGCTTCCGTAAAGCGATTTTTTTGTACTTAATTTAAGAAGAAAGTTAACTTTCAAATATATGTAAACATCGACAAATAAAAGAATAATAAAAGAAAAAAAAAACACCTAATCCTAATTTGAAAGTTAACTTTCTTCTTAAATAAAAAATAAAAAAATAAAAGAATAACCAAAAAAAAAAAAAAAGAAAAACCCACCTAACCCTAATTTGAAAGTTAACTTTCTTCTTAAAAAAAATAACTTTGTTATTCTTTTATTTGTCGATGTTTACATATATTTGAAAGTTAACTTTCTTCTTAAATTAAGTAAAAAAAATCGCTTTACGGAAACGCGTACTAGTTTCTACAAGGAAACACTGTGAAGGAAGTAAATAGGCCCAAATTGTATACGTCCATGAACATAATTCAGCACTGAATTACTTATCAATAAGCCGGTAATGGCTGACGAAAGACAAGGAAAAAGTCCGATTTTTTTCGGGTCGTTAACATCCAAAGAGGTAGGTTTCTTCAATATCTAATTGTTGATTTGAGTTCAGCATATATATTTGCACGGAAATAAGACTATTTTGGAAAAATTTGAAGGGATATTAGCGCTCGGGTGTTGAAATAAAAATTTACCCTGTGCTTTTCTTTTCCAATTTTATTGTACTGTGACTTTTTTCTTCTCTTCATTAGTTCTCAGTCATGGCTCCAAAGAAAGCTAGCAGTGATAATGGTAAAGGAATAAGAAAAGTTAAGGGAAAAACAATTGTTGATGATATTGTCTCTTCCTACTCAGTTTCATATGGCAAAATCAACAATCTGTACTATTCTTATAAATAAAGAGACAATCATGTCTTTCTTTCCCTTTTTCTTAATAATAACATTTATTTCTTTCCCCTTCCACTTACGCCATTAAATCTCCTACATGCAGATACGGTAAAATTAAAGTGTTTGTCTATATTTTATCTATTTAGTATTGGGTTCATATATATATATATATATATATATATATATATATATATATATATATATATAGATAGATAGATAGATAGATAGTGCAGATATATAGAAAAATAGGAAAGAACACGTTAGGTAAATAATCCGGAGTTCTTTAGTATTTTTGATTTTATTTAAAATAAAAAACAGTGCTCCATGCAGAAGTAGAGCTTAAATTATAATTATTTTTTATCATATTTTTAAAAATAATTATAATATATATATATATATATATATATATATATATATATATATATATATATAGAGCAACCTCGGTTCTCGAACGTCTCACGTCGAACAAATCGGTTTTCAAAGAGAAAATTCGAGATGAAAATGCCTCGGTTATCGAATACAATTTTGGTTCCCGAACATTGCCGAACCGACTTAACCCGAACGGAATCATTTCTGAGTCGACTGCCGTATAGTATACATTCCTGTGTTGTACTGTGCTTTTTTTTTTTCCAATTTTATTTTACTGTCCATTTTTTTTTTTTTTTTTTTTTTGTAATGGGAAAAATTATTCGTCTCTCGAACAATTCCGTTTAAGAACAGATTTGGTTTGGTTTGTTTTACGGCATATCAACCTCAATAGTTTATTTAATGCCGACAAGATTTTTACTGCTGGCAATATTTTTTTCCAAAAATATATTTCTGGTAATATTTCTTTTTACAAAAAATGTATTGCTAGTAATAATTTTTTCTTCAACAATTCATTGCTGGTATTAATACCTATTTTTACACTTTCATAGTGTATTGACCCCAGTTTGGGGGCTAACTATTTGCCCATAGCTGGAACTCTAACAGGTGCTACCACCCAGGGTTAGGGTAGACCTGGGAACACCAGCAATTAAGAGGTGGTTCCACGCTCCTCAAAATCACCTGATCAGAAGCATAGCTGTTGGATGTAGTTTATCGTCTTACCCAGGACACCTCATTTTGTGGGGAGGGTCTTGCCCCTCTGCAGGGGGCGTATTCTGAAGCCCCAGCCAACAGGGCGTTTTAGAACAAACTTTCAGAACAAATTATGGCCGAAAACCGAGATTGTTCTGTACTTAACATACATACATATTTACAGGGACTCTTCTTTTTCTCTGTATTATACGCTAAAAGGACTTTAGACATTCAACACGAGAACATTTTAATAGGAACTTATGAAATCTTTAAATATTGTATATTTTATTCTAACAGATATAAAATTTTACCAGTACATGCAATGTATATAATATATAGTTACCTCCATGAGATCGCTAAAAAAGACCATAGCATGATGAAAAAGACGCCAAATTTGACGAAAACAAAATTTTATCATCTGTGAATAGTTTCTGAAAGTTTCATTAACATCCGACAATTATTTTTATTTTTGCAAGATTTTCCAAATTAATGTGTCACAAAAAAAAAAAAGTGCTAAAAATTATCTATGTTATTTTACTAGTTCCGGTGATACAAAGAGAAACAAGGTTTTTTTAATCAAAATTTAGAATGTTTTAAAAAGAAGGAATTTTTTTTGAAATAATTAATATAAACTTTGATCTTTCATCTTAATAATAGACGATAAAATTTTGTTTTCGTCAAGTTTGGCGTCTTTTTCTTCATGCTATGCTCGCTTTTTTTAGCGACCTCGTGGAGGTACCTAAATATATATCTTTGTGTTAATTATCTTTGCTTGCATTTTTGAAAGGCCAAAAAATGGGTGTATATTTGGATAAAAGGACATTATCCGTGGATAACCACATTGTAAACTCATAACCACTTTTTTTAAACACTCAGTGGATGTGAAATCGAATAAATATGGCTGATGTGGTAAAGTCTCCTATCACAAGTCGATGGGTTGGTTTCTGCAGTGTCATCCCGGAAACATGGCCGAGCATTTTTATGGAGCAGAATAGGACCTCGTCGATTAACCAATGCCGGTCGCATTTTGCTTAACTGGATGTGCATTTCATCCAGTTGCTGACATTAAACTTCAGATAGATTCCAGAAAACCACAAGGAATAACCCCAATGGGGGTGGGGGTTACAGACAGTAACCCATAATCTTCTGTTGGTTCAATTTCCGTTTTGGAAAATGTTTGGGTCCTTCGTTGTGATCATGGAACTGAGTCGATCGTTTACAATTGTCATAAAGGATCCATTTTTCCTCACAAATCACTATTCAAGAAATGGTTCCAGTCAGTCCATTATCTATCTATCTATCTATCTATCTATCTATCTATCTATCTATCTATCTATCTATCTATCTCAGATCTATCATTCATCTATCTATCTATCTATCTATCTATCTATCATATCTATCTATTATTCATCTTCTATCTATCTATCTATCTCATCTATCTTATTACTGTTCATTATCTTTTATCTATCTATCTATCTATCTATCTATCTATCTATCTATCACAGACATCTATCATTTCTATCTCAGACTGTTCATTATCTATTATCTATTCATCTTTCTATCTATCTATTATCTCAGACTGTTCATTATCATTATCTATCTATCTATCTATCATCAATCTATCTATCTCAGACTGTTCATTATTCTATCTATTCATCATCTATCTATCTATCTATGTCTCTATCTATCTATCTCAGACTGTTCAATATCTATCTATCTATCTATCTATCTATCTATCTATCTATCTATCACAGACTGTTCATTATCTATCTATCTATCTATCTATCTATCTATCTATCTATCTATCTATCTATCTCAGACTGTTCATTATCTATCTATCTATCTATCTATCTATCTATCTATCTCAAACTATTCATTATCTATCTATCCATCTATCTATCTATCTATCTTCTATCTTCTCAAACTGTTCATTATCTATCTATCTATCTATCTATCTATCTATCTATCTATCTCAGACTGTTATCAGGCATATCTATCTATCATCTATCTATCTATCTATCTATCTATCTCTATCTATCTAAAACTGTTCATTATCTATCTATCTATCTATCTATCTATCTATCTATCTATCTCAGACTGTTCATTATCTATCTATCATCTATCTATCTATTATCTATCTACGGTTACACATACCAGGGTCGACTCTATGACGTCGTTCACTCCTGGTCGCTTCTCCTGGTTCCAAGCGTTCCGCTTTGGGTGCCCCTTGGTTGGATGATCACCAGCCTCGCCTTTCCCCCAACTCGCTTCCAATACCTGGTCACTAAAGCAACTGTACTGATCTCCGGTCTGTCTACCCACGTTGTGTTTAGATTTAGACAGACGGGACCAGTAGGGACTCCGTATGCAAGTTGAGTCCGACGGGGTCTCAAAACACAAGTAAAAAAAAACTCACGAGACAAAAAAATTACTGATAAAAAAAGGGTGACAACCTTTTTATATCTAATGTCCGTTACATAAAGAAAAATTGTTCTCAATTCCCGACCCGCTCTGTGGACTATGGCACTATTAATCTATCACACAACCTAAAGATTTCGAATTGCCCTTTCTTTAGAATTGTGTATGTTGGATGTGGTTTAGTTCGACACTGGGGCTAATTTCTATCGATCATTCGCAGTTGATTCTTCTCTTCGACTTGAGTTGTATTTCTTCTTCGTCGACTAAGATAGAACTTCTATTGTCTTCGACTTGGCTGCAACTTCTCTTGTCTTCGACTTGGCTGCAACTTCTCTGCGGCTTTCGAGTAATCTTCTTCTTCGTCTGCTTGGGCTGGAAGTTCTCTTGTCTTCGACTTGGGTGCAACTTCTCTGCGGCTTTCGATAATCTTCTTCGTCTGCTTGGGCTGGAAGTTCTCTTGTCTTCGACTTGGGCTGGAAGGATTTCTTGCCGCAACTCAGCCGCAACTCTCTGTCGTCCGAGGTGATCTCTTCTCGCTGCCGTCCGGGGCTGAACTCTTCTGTCTTCGACTTGGGCTGGAAGTATTTTTGTCTGAGGATTCTTTTGCCCGCAAAGGGGCGAGTGAATCGTCCGATGCCCGCGTTCAGGCTCTTTCCCTGCCCGCGGTCCAGCTGCAACTCCACTCCAACTCTCAACTCAACTGATTTCTGTCGATGGGGTCCTGCTTTTATTGACGCCGCAGCAAACCGGGGTGGGTCTGTCGGCGTCAGGGTTTTCTGATAATTTCAAAAGTCGCATTATTTCTGTCTTTTCATTATCGCTATTATTTTCACCCCTACTTCCTCATAGTGCCTTTGGTGGGGAGGCGCGTATGTCAGGTGACCCTCTTTCAAGATTGATCGAGCATTTTTGATTTTCTTTTCCGCAGCCACGTGACCGTTTTCGGCTAATGAGACTCTGGTTGGGCGTTTTCCTGCAATCAATCGGGGCGGGCTTATCGTTCTTGTTCTAAAAAAACAAAATCTAATTTGGCCTTTTTTCGCACGTACGAAAAATGTTGATAATCTTATAGTTTTCACCTGGGTTTTGTCAACACAGCCTGCCGCTAATTAGATGTGACTTCAGGGAAGAATATTGGCGCTATCTGAACTGAGACAATCGTTTTTTTCACCTCTTGTTTTTGGTCAGACCCGACCAGTCATTTCCATCTTAATTATCTACAGTGAAATTGTCTTTCACTCGTCAATGTGGGGGTTCTAATTTTTAACAGGTCAGAATCTGTATATAGTTCCACCGGTCACTCCCCTCAACCCAAAAACACTTTTTCTCTGATTAAGATTTCGTTCTCATTGTTCTTAAAATTTCCTTTTTTCCAAATTGATAAGGTGTCTTTCTACGCAAAAGTAGGCTAGATGCTTTTGACCGATATCTGGTTTCATAAAAACCGTTTTGATATCATGTCTTTTCCCTTTCTTTCTTTTTTCCTATTTCTAATTCTATTCTTCCAATTGTCTTTAAAAAATTCGGTCAACATGCTAGCTAAGATATCTTTCATCTTCTCCACCATTGACTGGGTCATGCATCATCCAACCCTCTTTCTCTTTTTTTTCCCCTCTTCCTCTCTCTTCTCTTTTCTTTTCTTTCCTCTTCTTCCCTTAGGATCGTCCAAGTAAAATCTTAGTGAATTATTTCCAACTCAATTATTTTCCGTTAAAGAAAAAAATTAACGACCTGTTTAATAAACCGAGTAAAAAAATTAAATCATATTTCTATAAATATTTCTAATAATGCAAATGCCACATATCTATCTATCTATCTATCTATCTCAGACTGTTTGCATTATCTATCTATCTATCTATCTATCTATCTCAGACTGTTCATTATCTATCTGGAAATCTATCTATCTATCTATCTATCTATCTCAGACTGTTTTGTATCTATCTATCTATCTATCTATCTATCTATCTATCTATCAAAACTGTTCCCGCATCTATGGTCTATCTATCTATCTATTACTCTATCTATCTATCTATCTATCTATCTATCTCAAACTGTTCATTATCTATCTATCTAGTTGATCTATCTATCATCTATCTATCTATCTCAGACTATTCATTATCTATCTATCTATCTATCTATCTATCTATCACAAAAATCTATCTATCTATCTCAAACTGTTCATTATCTATTTTATCTATCTATCTATCTATCTATCTATCTATCTATCTCAGACTGTTCATTATCTATCTATCTATCTATCTATCTATCTATCTATCTATCTGTGACGGTTACACACCTGGCCCAGGGTCGACTCCCTTGGTTACGGCGCCAACTGTGACGTCGCTCCTCCTGGTCGCTCCTCCTGGTTCCAAGCGTGCCGCTCCAACCCCTTGGTTGGATGATCACCAGCCTCGCCTTTCCCAACTCGCTTCCAATACCTGGTCACTAAAGCAACTGTACTGATCTCCGGTCTGTCTACCCACGTTGTGTTTAGATCTTAGACAGACGGGACCAGCAGGGACTGGGCCGTATGCAAGTTGAGTCCGACGGGGGTGGCAAAACACAAGTAAAAAAAAAAAAACTCACGAGACAAAAAATTACTGATAAAAAGGGTGACAACCTTTTTATCTAATGTCCGTTACATAAAGAAAAATTGTTCTCAATTCCCGACCCGCTCTGTGGACTATGGCACAAAGTTCTATCACACAACCTAAAGATTTCGAATTGCCTACTCTTTAGAATTGTGTATGTTGGAGTGTGGTTTAGTTCGACACTGGGGCTAATTTCTATCGATCATTCGCAGTTGATTCTTCTCTTCGACTTGAGTTGTATTTCTTCTTCTTCGTCGACTAAGATAGAACTTCTATTGTCTTCGACTTGGCTGCAAGGATCTCTTGTCTTCGACTTGGCTGCAACTTCTCTGCGGCTTTCGAGTAATCTTCTTCTTCGTCTGCTTGGGCTGGAAGTTCTCTTGTCTTCGACTTGGGTGCAACTTCTCTGCGGCTTTCGAGTAATCTTCTTCGTCTGCTTGGGCTGGAAGTTCTTGCCGCAACTCAGCCGCAACTCTCTGTCGTCCGAGGTGATCTCTTCTCGCTGCCGTCCGGGGCTGAACTCTTCTGTCTTCGACTTGGGCTGGAAGTATTTCTTGTCTGAGGATTCTTTTGCCCGCAAAGGGGCGAGTGAATCGGGTCCGATGCCCGCGTTCAGGCTCTTTCCCTGCCCGCGGTCCAGCTGCAACTCCACTCCAACTCTCAACTCAACTGATTTCTGTCGACTGGGGTCCTGCTTTTATTGACGCCGCAGCAAACCGGGGTGGGTCTGTCGGCGTCAGGGTTTTCTCGATAATTTCAAAAGTCGCATTATTTCTGTCTTTTCATTATCGCTATTATTTTCACCCCTACTTCCTCATAGTGCCTTTGGTGGGGAGGCGCGTATGTCAGGTGACCGCTTTCGACCAATGGTTCCTGATCGAGCATTTCTTTCTTTTCTTTTCCGCAGCCACGTGACCGTTTTCGGCTAATGAGACTCTGGTTGGGCGTTTTCCTGCAATCAATCGGGGCGGGCTTATATCGTTCTTGTTCTAAAAAAACAAAATCTAATTTGGCCTTTTTCGCACGTACGAAAAATGATAATCTTGGCTTTTTCTCACCTGGGTTTTGTCAACACAGCCTGCCGCTAATTAGATGTGACTTCAGGGAAGAATATTGGCGCTATCTGTGAACTGAGACAATCGTTTTTTTCACCTCTTGTTTTTTTTCAGACCCGACAGTCAGAAAATCTTAATTATCTACAGTGAAATTGTCTTTCACTCGTCAATGTGGGGGTTCTAATTTTAACAGGTCAGAATCTGTATACAATTCCACCGGTCACTCCCCTCAACCCAAAAGACACTTTTTTCTCTGATTAAGATTTCGTTCTCATTGTTCTAAAAAAATTTCCCTTTTCCAAATTGATAAGGTGTCTTTCTACGCAAAAAGTAGGCTAGATGCTTTGACCGATATCTGGTTTCATCAAGCGGCCCGTTTTGATATCATGTCTTTTCCTTTCTTTTTTTTATTATTTCTAATTCTATTCTTCCAATTGTCTTTAAAAATTCGGTCAACATGC
>CAHIKZ030000376.1:242500-355000 GCA_903632075.3 Acanthosepion pharaonis | reverse complement strand
TAGTTTCGATCTTCTTTCGAGATCATCTTCAGGGGTGTACGTAGTAATTCAAAACACACAGATCAAAAGTACTCGGGAAATTAAAAATAAAAACGATTTTCATTGTTATACCACACTTCTCACATCAATTTAATTGCAATACACGGAAGGTTATCCACGAGTATGAACGGATTTTATTAAAAATAACAGACATAATGCCTCTAATTTATTTAATCAATACATACATATATATATATATATATATATATATATATATATATATATATATATATATATAATCCACAGACAGTCTGTTTCGCTGTATCATAGTTCATCAGTGTGGTTAGACGTCCGGTTGCCTCTAGCTAAGATCGAAACCCGACTGAATTGGCATTAGCCGTTGGCGCATGGCAGGGATGAAAGTGAATTTAAGCGTATTTATTTTGAAATAAACACGCAGTGACTGAGAGAACTCGATTCGATTTACCGAAGAGTCTTACATTATTAGCCGTAATAGTCACTGTTTACAAACCCACACTTCCTCCCCAGAGAGCTCAACCGAAATAAATTTTTTCAGGAGCATATATATTGTCATCCACAGACAGACTGTTTCGCTGTATTACAGCTCATCAGTGTGGTTAGACGTCCGGTTGTCTCTAGCTAGGAAACCCGACTGAGTTGGCGTCAGTCGGGGATTCTACCACTAAGCCGTTCATGAAGATGAATTTAAGCGTATTTATTTTTAGATAAACACACAGTGACTGAGAGAACTCGATTTGTTAGGCAGTGTTACATTAGAACATTGAGCCCTGTTTTAAATTAATGTATATATATATATATATATATATATATATATATATATATATATATATATATATATATATAAAAAAACAGTAAGATATATAATCTGGTGTTCTTATTGATATTTTTTTTTTTTACAAAACAGTGCTCAATGCAAATTTACAGAGCATTAATATTATAAATAAACTGATTTAAAATATGTTTTTTCGCTACACAGTAATAATCATGTTTCAAAAATGGAAGCTAAAAGCTTCGAATTTAATTTTGTAATTAAATTAAAAACATTAGTTCCATTTCATCATCGAATTCTGGAGTTTTTAATTTAATTTAATTTTAATTTTGGAGTTAATTAAAATTAAATTCGAAGCTTTTAGCTTCTATTTTTTGAAACATGGTTATTACTGTGTAGCGAAAACCATATTTTAAATCAGTTAATTTATAAGACACACACACACACACACACACACACACACATATATATATATATATATATATATATATATATATATATATATATATAAGTGAACATAGAAGTGAACACTTAGAGGCGACAGTCTGTTTCATGCTAGACGCAGTCGTCAGACCTGACGATTGCGTCTAGCATGAAAACAGACTGTCGCCTCTAAGTGTTCACTTCTACGTTCACTTTTTGTATTTACACACGCTCTATCTCAGATATTGGGCACTTTATCCCATAAAGTTAGCAAATCTTAAGATTATATTTCTTCATATATATATATATATATGTGTGTGTGTGTGTGTGTGTGTGTGTGTGTTAACAACATCACAACTAAGTCATGTGATAGGAAACACTGATACTTATATAGAGTTTGCAGGATTGTTTCAACTACAATAAAGTGCTTGTTACCGACACGTGGCTTACTGGGGAGAGTGTGTCTCGTCACTCTATCGTAAGGGGATGAGTCTTCCTTGCTTGACAATGGAAAACGCTGGCATTTTTCCTGGGATTGTACCCTGACCACAGTCACTAAATTGAAATGATGAAATTGTCAGGCAAATCTTAGATATATAGTCTACTGATTTGATAAAACGCGGGCGTGTTGAGGGTGTGGACGATGGGTGGAATGACATTTGAGATCGTGACCGCTTTTTCGTGACCTTTTTTTCTTTTATGGCAATGTCTGTTCACTCGATAATGTTGCACGTGTGGGTCAGATGCACGTGAGTAATTCTCCAGTTATTTTCTTTTATGAATCACCCTCTCTGTGGGGATAGGTTGCTCATTTGGTAGTGAGTGAAGTCTGGAAGTGGGTGTCCTTATTCTCCTGCATCCCAAAAAACATTTCCAAAAGAGAAACTGCCATCTTGAATTGGAATGAAATCAGTGCTATCACCTAAATCTATCATATAAATTTAAAACGTAGATTTAATATCCCTGAACCAATTTTTAAACTGATTCAGTCTTCATTATTAAATCATACGTTTATCAAGCTTTAGATAAGACAGGTGTAACTCGGGCTGTTGCTCTGAACATCTCGAAGGCGTTTGACAAGGTTTGGTATACTAGTCTTCTGCACAAGTTGAAAGGCTATGGTATTTACAGAGGAATTTTTAAACTGGTTCAGTCTTTCTTATCAAGTTGAGAAATGAATGTTATCTTGAATGGCCACTCTTCTAGATCTTTATGTATTAATGCAGATTTTCTCCAGGACTCTATCCTTGAACCTAAGTTGTCCCTCATTTTCATCAACGACCTTCGTGATGTCATCAGTTCTGAACTCAGCATCACTGCTGATGATACAACTATTTAATCTTGTCTCAATAATCAGTCTGATCTGTTCATATATGATCCAATTGGCAGGTGATCTTAAAAATGGCATACAATCTGCTATTAACTGGGAAAATGAATGGCTTGTTAATTTTAGCGTTTCAAAAACGAAACTGGTCTCTAACAGTCATCCGAGATATCCCTTTCTGCCGTCCATCAGTATGGCTGATGCTAACCTCCAGGAAAACGATTTGTTGCGCCTTCTCGCGCTAACATTTTCAGCTGACATTGAAGTGGAAAGATTATATTGAATCAAATTTTAGGTCTGCTGCCAGGAAAGTTCGTTCACTTAGTCGAGCTTGACAATTATTCTCTCCAGAATTTATCTTACATATTTATAAGTCTATCATTCATGTATGATTTGAATATTGCTGCTACAATGCCTGGTGCCCCTGCTATCTATTTAGAGATTCCCGATAACATCCAAAAAAGAATCTGCATTGTTATTGGTCCTGACCTGGCATCTCGGCTTCAGTCACTTTCCTACTGCTTATAATGTATCTTCTATGTGCCTTTTCTATAAATAATTTCATAGTAATTGTTCTGATGAACTTTCCTCTTGTTTGCATATTGTCAATACTCGTTGCGGCTAGTTTTTAAATAGCGGCTTTATTCTCATCCCCCGCCCCACAGAAGTGTACATATGGGCACTAATTAGGACTTTCATAGAGACAAAGAGGTATTATGGTGAGTGTAGTAAGAAAGGTAAGAATGCGTTGCTTTTGGTGTTAGGAATATTGTGGTATGTTTGTGGCTAGTTTAAAGTTAAGACAGATGAAGACCGCCTCTTTCTCTATTCCCTATTTGGGCTTTGTGTCATATCTTGCAAATAATTACAAATAAATATCACTTTACTCTATGGTACGTAGGCATTATGAATTTAAACGCAGTACTAGATTGGCGGCAAGGTCCCATCATTTTACAGTTGAAATGGCTAGATGTAACCGTAAGTTCTATGCTAACAGTTTCTTCTATCGCACTTCCCGCTTGTGAAATTCTCTTTTGGCTTCTTGCTTCCAAGCCAACTTTGATCTTCAAAAATCTAAATGCAATGTCAATGATTATCTTTTGCCTTCTTAATTCTTTTTCGTTTATTGTCTTCTCTTATTAATAGTATTTTCCTGTATTCTGTAACATTCAGTAAGGAAATTGAACAATAGGCCGCAGGTAGTCTCGCTCAATGCCACCAATTGCTACAAAACCAAAAACATTAACCTGTAAACAAGAATCATGTTCTTAAATAGTCTAGTCAGATTGAGACTTTCATGTGGATGCCATGCAAGGCGCCAAAACCGTTTCGGAAATATCCAAACTGTTCGTTCTATACAACCTCTTTGTAAGATTAATGTTTAAAAATGGCTTTGTGCAAATGAAGCCTATGGGTTTGGGCTAATATTCTTCTTCTTCAAACATTGTGGACTGGCGCCACAGAATCACAAAGAACTGTAGCAAATATCTGAAAATGCATCACTTAAGGATTTTCAACAGCGGCATCAGCTAAAATGGATATCACATGTAATTCAAAGAGAAAGTAATGACAAAATGAATATGTTGATATTCCGCCCTACTTCAAATAAAAGGCTAGGAAGGAAACTCCCATTAATCCTGGAAAGAGCAATAACAGCTACTGGACTTGAGAAACCTATTTCCCAGGAAAATTGTTTTAAGAGGATGTTTTTATAAATTTGAACCGACAGTAGAACTGTTGTAACCTAGGGAAGGTTACTGAATAGAATAATCAAACGAAGGTTAGTAATGAACGATAATACTTAGGACAAGAACAACACGTATAAGATTCGCCAGTGGCGCGTAGAAGTTGTAGTCAATTGCAAGAAGTGAGTCAAGTGAATTCCTCAATGAATCTCCAACTGCAGGATATCTACCAACCGCAAGAGGTTGTTCTTATCCAGGTGGTCGACGACTTTCTTGTTGTTTATAGCTTTAAAATCTTACTGACGATAATAAGGAGATTGATTTCGCCTTCAAGCAGCCGTTGTATAACTTCGCTAGGATCGGGGATAATTCCCGGTTGATATTCTTAAGGACAACCATGGGATTTTGTCTGGGTCAGTGGCTTTCTAACGGTCAAGGCTTTTGAGAAGTCGAGAGACTTCTTGCGCTGCAATGAAGATATTTCTGAGAGTGTGCCCTGTGAGACGTGGGAAGTTGGGAAGAGGGTGACCTTTGTTATCTAACGTTGAGTTTGAGGGAAAGATCGAGGCGAACAGCTTCGTCTTGTCTGTCGAGGTAAGATATGACCTCGAGGCCATTTATAATACAGCTGCTTTCCCTTTGTGATTTAGTTGGCGATCTTTACGAAGTTTTCGGGATCCATTTTGTTTGTTTTCAACCTTGGCCTAGACACCTGGTACCGAGCTGCACTTTGCATTTTTTTCATAAGTTTTTGCGAGCAGTTCTGAATGCAGTGAGGCCTAGACTACATCGCTTTTTGCAATAGATATCGAAATAGTGGTTTTAGTGAGCTATGGCTGCAGCGCATTCGGTGGTGAACCGGGACTGACTTTGGTGTTTGCTGAATTGGTGGGGGGGGGGAGATACTTTAAGATTTTGATATAAACTGGACCCATATCTACCTTTTGATTCTAGTGCAAACCAATTTATATAATACTGACTCATTTTTTTTTTTAGTATACTTTAGTATTCCTTAACCTTATTTTTTAGTTTTAACCCAAAACTCTTATCTAAAATATATTATGAATACTTAGTACCTGGCACATAAGGCCGCTCGGTAAGGCTTCTGTAATTGTATTTTTCCACGGAGTGAAATGATTGGTCTCATAGCCAACCTCTGAACTCTGAGGAAGGTTTCGTTTTCTGTCAATGTTTTCTTTCCCTTAGAACGAGTTCCATCTACCTGAGTTTGGGAATTTGGAGTTTTCCTTCTAGACTGGCTGCCAACCAAGGCTAATGAATTCAGACTAGCCTGCTATTTAATCCATAGCTGTGAGGGAAGAGAATGATTCATATCTCTCTGATGGATATTTGGGCATAAGTGAATGGTACTCAACTGGTACTTGAACTCGGTACGTCGATTTATTACTTCTCTTCTTGTCTTGTAACGGAATTCACCCTCGGTGGGTTGAGCCGGCTCCAATATTGGAGTTTCATGGGAATTTGGAATTCACAAGCGGTCCCCAAACCCGCAAGTATAGGCTTCAGATCAGTTCATAGGAAACCGACAGCCCGACAACAGCACATGAGATTTTGATTATAGTGGTGAAGGTTTCGTGCAGGACCATCCACACTTTTTGAAGGGCCGAATACAGAGACCTGGTGCACTACATGCCACAAGGTCCTCAAACGACCCTCCGCAGGTTTTGAATTCAGAGTTGTCCTTCTCCTAGACTAGTTGCCATGCAAGGCTATAGAACCCAGTCTGCCCTGCTATTTACCCATAGCTGGAGGGAGAAGAAAGAGGATTCACATCTTTCCCAAGAGTGTTAGCACGTAAGTGAATGTAATGGATTCGAGTGGAATTCGAAGTCGGCTCTCCGATTCCTCAATCCAAGCCGCTATCCATTACTCCACCGTGCCTCCTCACTCCACCGTGCCTCCTCACTCCACCGTGCCTCCTCGTGTCGATTTATTACACTACCTGCTTGCCTAGAAAACTTCAGTTCTCAGTATTTATCTTGTTTTTGGCAGAAAATGTGGCACAAGACATGAAAGTAAGGGTAGTTGGCCACCAATATCCCATTATTTCACTCGTCAATTGCTGATATCTCCTGACGAGTGGACTGAACGATTACAAAAAGTCTCGTCTACGAAAATTTGTAGTCAGGATTCTTAATATAATATCAATCAGCTCAGTGACAAATTTGTTATTTGTATTAATCCTTATATATATATATATATATATATATATATATATATATATATATATATATATATATATATAAGTATAGGATTGGTGTATACGGAATAAATTCCAATAACCAACAAATACTATTCTTAAAAGAGTGCTCAATACTGAGTAGAGGAAATATAATTGTTTATTCGAAAATTATAACATAAGTATGTTATAAAATCGCTACAAAAATAGTCATTTTGTTTGAACACTTCTGGTGTTTTATCAAGTGATGGGGTTGAATATAGAATAAAGGGTTTTTCTATATTCAACACCATCACTTCAGAAGACACCAAAAGTGTTGAAACAAAACGGCTATTTTTATATTGATTTTATAACATATTTATGCTATAATTTTCGAATAATTATATATATATATGTATATATAAATAAAAAGAAAGAACAGTAAGATATATAATCCGGTGATATTTTTATTTTTTACAAAATAGTGCTCAATGTAAATTTACAGAGCATTAATATTATAAATTAATTGATTTAAAATATGTTTTTTTTTTTCGCTACAGACTTCAAACCATGTTTCAAAAATGGAAGCTAAATGCCCCGAATTTAATTTTGTAATTAAATTAAAGACATTAGTTCCATTTCATCCTCAAGCGATTTTTTTTTAAAATTAAAAAACATAACTTTTAAAATTAAAAACATATTTTATATTAATTATTTATAATTATATATATATATATATATATATATATATATATATATATATATATATATATATATATATATATATATATAGGGTTGGACAAAATAATTGAAACACTTGTTAAATTCAAAGAAAATTTATTTAATATGGAGTTGGTCCACCTTTAACCTCACAAATAACTTTAATACGTCTAGGAATGGAATCATACAGCTTCCTGACTTCATCCAGAGGAATTTTCAGTCATTCTTCCATTAAAACCTTCTCCAGCTCTTTACGACACGACGGTGGAGGATAGCGGTTCCTAACTTGTTGCTCCAAAATGCACCAAAAATGTTCAATAATATTGATATCTTGAGATTGGGGAGGCCACTCCATGTGTTCTAGCTCACTTTCATGCTCTTTCTACCAATTCTTAACCACTCGAGCGGTATGTATTGGAGCACTATCGTCTTGGAAGATGCAATCATCATCAGGGAATAAGGTCTTGGCCTTTGTATAAACATGATCTCCCAAAATGTTCAGGTAATCTTTGTTGTTGATTCTACCATGCAGGGCAACTATTGGACTGAGACATTTCCATGATATGGCGGCCCAAACTATCACTGATCCACCTCCATGCTTCACTGCTGGAAGAAGGCAGTCAGGGTTGTAAGCTTCTTTGGGATGCCTCCACACATAAACTCGCCCTGAAGTTGGGAAAAGAGAAAAACTGGACTTATTTGAGAATATGACTTGCTTCCATTGGTCTGCAGATCAGGCATTGTGATCTCTGCACCACTTCAACATCTTTTGAATGTTGCGAGTGGAGAGAAGAGGTTTCCTCACAGCGGCTCTTCCATGATATGCAGCCTTATGGAACTCACGCTGAACAGTTTTAGTAGAAACTAAACTATTCAGATGGTTATTCAACTCGGCAGTCACTTTGGCCGCATTTGTCCGATGATTTTTGCCACATTGCGTTTCAATGCACGCCAGTCCCTGTCAGTAAGTTTGCAAGTCCGGCCCGAATTGCTACGGTTGCTAGAGTTCTTGCCAAACAGTTCAGCAACCTTAGTGAT
Organism: Acanthosepion pharaonis; assembly: GCA_903632075.3. Taxonomy (NCBI): domain Eukaryota; kingdom Metazoa; phylum Mollusca; class Cephalopoda; order Sepiida; family Sepiidae; genus Acanthosepion; species Acanthosepion pharaonis. Next base: position 346,841 of record CAHIKZ030000376.1, on the reverse strand, counting down.
CAAGGCTCCTGCCATGCGAGCTCTAACAATTTGCTCTTTTTCGAACTCGGAGAGGTCACGCATTTAGCTTAAATTTTACTAAATTCTAAAAATAAATAAGACAAAGACAGTAAATTAGATAAATAAATGTATTTACAATAGATATAACCTGCAATTACGAAGTTTTAGTTAAAGTTCTTAATATAATAGGTCTTTGAAATATAAAAGTGGATTTTGCAACTGTTCCATTTATTTTGTCCAACCTCTCTCTCTCTCTCTCTCTCTCTCTCTATATATATATATATATATATATATATATATATATATATATATATATATATTAGAATATACATAATATTTAACGTCGATAACACTACTCGTAGTTTCATGCAGATCATGTAATCTTCTGGTGTGGTGGAAACTGACTGTTATCGTACATACATAGAAGTATTTGTGCATGTATGTAAATTTTTTATCCTATCCATTTGTATATATATATATATATATATATATATATATATATATATATATATATATGTATATATTATGCACTATTACATTAGAACATGTACATACCCACTACAAAACTGTACATCTTGTTTCAACGTTAAAATTTTTTTTAACGTTTCATCACGTGGAAAACGTAAAAAAAAATTTAACGTTGAAACAAGATGTACAGTTTTGTAGTGGGTATGTGCATGTTCTAATTTAACACTGCCTAATAAATAAATATTTATTGCTCTACTTTTGTATTGAGCCCTGTTTTAAATTAATGTTTTGAACGCTGAATTCTTACTCTTCCTTCTTTTCTTATATATATATATATATATATATATATATATATATATATATATATATATATATATATATATATATATATATATATATATTTATATATATATATATTATATATATATATATATATATATATATATATATATATATATATATATATATATATTTACAAATAAAGACAAACTTAATTTAGTCCACGCGTTTCAGCCTCTGAGGGAATTTATCAAGGAAAATGCAATGATTTTATTTTGTAACAAGAATTTATATACAAGAGCAAACATTTTATTCGTTTTTCATAATTTTTAAATTTAAGAACGCTTATAAATATTCATCAGGTTAGGCGAAAAGTCAGTCAATTTATGGAGGACCCGACGTGACACAATTTAATGTCTAATAAATGAAAGTGGGTAAATGATGTTCTTGAATTAGTATTTAAATTATTTTAGTTTGGGATTAGTTTATGAGTTATATATTTTTAATAGAATGAGGTTATGAATTTAATCGGTTTTTTTTTGTTTTTTTTAAATTTTTTAACAGTTTTTAAAAAAAAATTTTTTTATAGTCATGTATGTTGGTTTGAGAAAGCAGTAATTTAAACATTTAATCTCCTTCGACGTAGTCTCCTTCTGAAGCCACACATTTTATCCAGTGTCGTTTCCATTCGTGGAAGCATTCCTGGAATTCCTCTTTTGGGATAGAGAAAAGAAGATCTGTCGGAGTTAGCTCCTCCTTAGTTCCTTAATCCTTCACCAGGGGTCTCTCTCCCCTTGTTATAAATACTGGGTGACCTTTTGCCTCGATCTCTCTTTTCCCCTCAGTCCTTGGGCCGTATACCACCTCACGTGGAGGTGAGGTAATTCTTTTCTCTTCTTTCTTCATTTCAGCTAATACCAATATGTGAGCTCTCACCAATACAGTGTTTCCCAAATTCTGTGAACACGCTAAGAACAATACCAATACACGTACGTACGAACACTCACCACAATACACACACATAATATTAACCACACAAACTCTATGTTATTGTCCATGTGCTTGTAACTTGTACTTGTTGTTAATACATATATTTGTTTATATATAATTATCGTTCTTGTTTGTTTGCTTTGTCTTCTTTGGACTTAATTAAAGTCCAACATTCTCATATAGCTGGACCGGCTAGCAGGAATTTTTAACCCACGTGTGTTCTTTACATCTTCACCCCACGATCCTCTACAGATCTGCCAAGAATGGTGAAACCTCCAGGTTCATACAACATTTCCCCATTCTTGGCAGGTCTTCTGTCATCACGATGTAGGATATTTAATCACAATGTCGATGGAAGCTTTTTTTGAGCTAAAAATGCCACACGCATCAAAAGAGAAAAGTAATTCACTCGGAAGGAAAATTCTCGATAGTGCCGCCATCGAGTATTGTCAAAATATAAATCAACGCCCCTGTTTTTTACCCAATCTCACCTTTCCTGAAAAAATTACTACTTTCCCAAGCCAACATATACAACAACAAATATGTTGAAAAATCCAAGGAAAATGGTTAAATCCATCACTTCAACCTTTCTAGATGTAAAGTACAAATGTCCATCTCATATCACAACAACCTAATCACAATCCAAATAATATTCATTCAAAAATAATGAGTGAATATTACTCGTTCACTTTACTTTTTACCAGACTTTGAATTATGACACTTTGTGTCCTCCATATGTTTTCACTGACCTTTCAAACACCTGAGGAACGTTCTCAAATTTATAAGCCTTGATAAACCAATGACATCCTCACTTTTGTATATAAACTCATGCAACTAAATAAATCCGACATTGACTTGATAAAGCCCCACAGAGGGCGAAATGTATCGACTAAGTATAGTTTTTCCTATTGTCTCTTTTTTTTTCATATATATATATATATATATATATATATATATAAAAGAAATATGTTGTAGTGGTTCCAACGAGAGAAAATGTATATTAAAAATTAAAGAGGTGCCGCAAACGTTTTTAGGTTGTAACGTGGATTTATTTAGAAAAAAATATTATGCTTTGTTAAATCCACATTACAACCAAAAACGTTTGCGGCACCTCTCTTCTTTTTAATATATATATATATATATATATTTCGTACATTTGGAATTAAGATACCATTAGTTAATAACCATCTTCACCTGCGAATTTTAAATTTAAAATTCGCAGGATTTTTCAAACTGTTTATGCTGTCAGTTTGTAGAATGAGATAAGTAATTTAATTTTATTTTCGTCGACTGAATAAATATACAACCCCAGTCGTTAAAAACAAGAAAATTAAATTAACTACTATAAAAAAATTTAAAACAGCTAACATATATATATTAAGAAATGGACAAGGTCCGACAATTTATTTATTAAAGACATTTTTTATGTTTAACGTTGTTATTTTATAGATACAAGTATTTAAGCAAATGCTCTGTTTATGATAAACAGTATTAAATAACATTTACCGGCCTGAATGTCCGAGAAATTTTCATAGGAAATATTCGTTCTTTGACAGGATTCGAACCTGCATCCTATACGGAACCGTCATATACGCTGACGTGCCTTACCTCTAGGCTACAAAGAACCGTTCGGTAGACAAGGTCGAATTTACTGCTTATAAACATTCAGGCCGGTAAATGTTATTTAATACTGTTTATCATAAACAGAGCATTTGCTTAAATACTTGTATCTATAAAATAACAACGTTAAACATAAAAATGTCTTTTAATAAATAAATATATATATATATATATATATATATATATATATATATATATAGATAGATAGATAGATAGATAGATAGATAAACCTAGTGAGCCAGACAAACCTACGGTTGTATTGAGCCCTTTTTAGTTAGTTGTTTACTCGTGTCGGGATTTTTTTCTTTGGGCTTCAAACCTGTATCTGTGCGATTTTTTTTTCGACAGACTTTCATGTTTCTAGCTCTTTCTTTTTTAAACCCTTTTTTCCTTCGAGATTGATTTGATTATTGGCAAATCAAAATTCGAAGGTTTTTCGAAACGAGTATAGTTACCTATATATATATATATATATATATATATATATATATATATATATATATAGTAGGCTTCTCGTAAAACGAATAAAAAAAATATATAGGTACATATTATTGACAATTTATTGATCTCTTTTTTTTACGCAATGGTTATGTATTTATTGTCTCCCTTTGATTAAAAATTAAAACCACACAATACTTTCGTTTTTTTTTTACATCACTTCTTCAACATTCTGTTTGACTCAGTTTTACGTAAAAAAATTAGAAAAGTAATTCGAAATGTAAAAATTTTGATTAAAAACTCATAACTTCGGCAAATACTTTTCTTCCAAATCTGATTTCTTTAAAAATTATGGCCACTAGATATGAGAATAAAAGTTATCTCCCTTGACAGCATATTATTTCATTTCCGTCAAAAATTTTGATTGAAAATAAAGGCTGTCCCAGATAAAATGCTGTGTAATAATGCAACTCTCATCTCTGTTTGTTAGTCCAAATTCACTACTAATACTAGTTTGGAGAAGATCTGATTTTTAAAAAAAGAAAAGAATATATTTTTGGTTAACCTGGAAAGGAAATGAGACATTAATATTCTACTTAACTATAGAAACAACGTGACATAAGAGAAATAAGGACATCTTTCAGGGCACTCTGAATTGATGGTTTGGTTTGTTCTGTTTTACGGCATATCAACACCTCAATGGGTTATTTAATGCCGACAAGATTTTTAGGATAGGTTCGTTTGAATAGAATATGTATTCTTTGTAGGAAATCACTTTGTAGATCAAGGTTTGAGTTTATTTTACTTTACGGTATATTAACACCTCAATGGGTCATTTAATGCCGACAAGATTTTTAGGTAGGTTCGTATAAATAGAATATGTATTCTTTGTAAGAAATCAGTTTGTAGATCAAGGTTTATTTTGTTTTACGGCATATCAACACCTCAATGGGTTATTTAATGCCGACAAGATTTTTAGGATAGGTTCGTTTGAATAGAATATGTATTGTAGAACATTACATTATTCCAATACCCTAAAATAGTTTTTGTCAAATCTGTGCAAAAAGTGTATCACAGAACACTTTCAACTTCATACACTTTCAAAAAAATCTCGAGTCCTCATTGGTTAATAAATATACAAGTAGGCGTGACTATCCACCCACGCTTAACTAATTTTCACAGCTCGTGACTGAAATCCAAGTTCGCGCCAAGTCTCTGTGAGCCACCCGAAGCAAATAAAAACAGAAACTCATTCACACTCGCCAATGAGCATCGTGACATCAAACAAATTGTAACTAAATTCCACGTCACTAACTCTTAAGTTTTTCGTTCATACGAACATTATACAAACTTAACGATATTCACACTCACTCACCAAAACTCATTAGTGAACCCTATTCCCATTCACTGACTAAATTCTTTACGCAGAAGTTAAACAAATTCCTGCTAACAAATCAATTTTATTTCTCAACATTCGAGAATATCGTATTAGACAAAACAATCAAAGGTAGATAACTTCTTTGATCTCAAATTGAATAGTAAATTCTTAAATGTAAATTTTTCTCTTGCAATTAATTTACAGAATCTTCAATAACAGATTCTAAAAAACAACCTTTCATTAACAAAATTTAATCTTTCACCAAACTTGAGTTCAACGTAAATTAAACTAATAAGATTTCACCTAAAAAATCTACTACATTTTTATAAAATATTTTCATTACGAAAATATATTGAAAATTGTTATTTAAATATTTGACTTTTTCTTTTATCACAAATGTTTCTTGTTTTCTCTAGTTGCTTTTGCATTTTGCATAACATATTCGGAGACTGGTTAATATTTCGTTCACCGCGTTTTTAGAATATCGAATTAAATGTATTAAATTTTATTATAACATTAAATTTACGTAAAAACATTCTTAAATGTTTTTTTTTTCACTAATTTTGGAATAAAAAAATGACAATTAGTTTCGTTTTACGCTTTAATGAAAAATTAAAAAAAAATAAACTAAACATTAATTAATATTTGTTCGTTTAAAGAAAACCATAATTAATAAAAAAAAAATGCTTCTTTATAAATAACAATATTGGAGAAAACTATTAAAGTAACTTTGTGAAACCATTTTTTTTTATTTACATGTTGACGTAAAAAGTTAAGAAGAGGATGCGAATAATTATAGCAGAGTATTTGGTAGTGCCAGTAAGCGTCCCCTGGTAGCGGTTTCAAAAATTAGGAGGAGGTAACTCGACAGGTTAATATTTCGTTCAACGCGTTTTTAGAATATTGAATTAAATATATTAGATTTTATTATGACATTAAATTTACGTAAAAACATTCTAAAATGGCCTTTTCATTAATTTTGTAATAAGAATATGACATTTGGTCTCGTTTTACGCTTTAATAGAAAATTTAAAAAATGAAACTAAACATTAATTAATATTTGTTCGTTTAAAGAAAAACGTAATTACAAAAAAAAATATAATAAAAAAATAATTGTTCTTTATAAATAATAATATTGGAGAAAAACATTAAAGTAACTTTGTGAAACCATTTTTTTTTATTTACATGTTGACGTAAAAAGTTAAGAAGAGGATGCGAATAATTATAGCAGAGTATTTGGTAGTGCCAGTAAGCGTCCCATGGTAGCGGTTTCAAAAATTAGGAGGAGGTAATTCGACAGGTTAATATTTCGTTCACCGCATTTTTAGAATATTGAATTAAATATATTAAATTTTATTATGACATTAAATTTACGTAAAAGCATTCTAAAATGGCCTTTTCATTAATTTTGTAATAAGAATATGACATTTGGTCTCGTTTTACGCTTTAATAGAAAATTTAAAAAATTAAACTAAACATTAATAAATACTTGTTCGTTTAAAGAAAAACACAAGTAATAAAAAATAAAAGTAAAAAAAATAAAATTAAAAATAAAATTAAAAATAAAATTAAAAATAAAATAAAAAAATAAAAAAAACATCTTTATGAATAACAACATTAGAGAACAATATTAAAGCAATTTGTGAAATAATTTTTTATTATACCTTTAAATACCTTGAGGAACATAGTACCCCCGCAATATATCGTTGCGGTTTCTATAACAAAACAGTTTTTTTTTTACGTAAGTAGGTTGTTAGTTCTTCCGCGATAAATTTACATGTTGACGTAAAAAGTTAAGAAGAGGATGCGAATAATTATAGCGGAGTATTTGGTAGTGCCGGGAAGCGTCCCCTAGTAGCGGTTTCGAAAATTAGGAGGAGTTAACCCGACAATAGTATTCCTACCATCCTTCTGTAGTACTATGTTTCTGTTGCTTCAAGTCTCTTCTTCATCTAGCATTTACTAGCATATGGTGGAATAAATACATTGAATCAATAGCTTCGCCTACCGCAAGGAAAGTTGGCTCTTTGTGTCGTGCCAGAAAGCTTTTTCTCGTCTGAGTCCATACTTCAAATCTATAAATCAACCATCAGTCAGTCCTTGCATGAAATATTGCTGTCATATATGGTCTGGTGCTCTGGCTGTACGTCTTGGAGTCCTTGACAAAATCCAAAGACGAATACGCAAGATGATAAGTCCTGATCCGGGATCTAGTCTACAATCGCTATCCCACAGACGTGCTGCGGCCTCCCTCTGTCTCTTCTACAAATATTTTTACGGCAACTGTTCCGACGAGCGAATTTCGCTGGTTCCCGGACTCCAGGAATTAAAACGTGCTACCAGACTGGCAATTCGGTCCCACTCTTTCACTGTCAAAATGGTTAAATGCAACCATCTCTTCTTCTCAAACAGCTTCTTCTCTCGCACTTCCCATCTGTAGAACTCCCTTCCCCTATAATCTTCAAATATTCAAGTGTAATGTCAATCGACATCTGACATCCTGAGCTTGTTCCCCGTCCTCCTTTGTATCCTTTCCTCAAATACGTCTCTTTACTCTTGTTCTCAATCCTCAGTAACCCCTTCCGTGCTAGTGGCACTCCCGACTTACTTGGGGTGAATTGCCTTAAAATAATATATATATATAGGGGGAATGATATTACAGTTCTCTTTTCTTTGTTTCTAACGGTTCTTTTCTGTTTCTTAATACCTTGCTTAGCTTTTGGAAGGCATCATTTGGTATCCTAATGCACCTTCGAATTTCTGTGTCACTTTCCGTCCTCTTTTAAAACAATTCGCACTTAGATGCCGCTGTCAACAAACTCCCTCCGTCTTCCTCTAAAATAATGCTTTCTTCATTGTCGTCCTGTGCATTCGTGGCGCAACTGTAGGGATACCGAGTGCGATTATTTCCCTTTGGGTAAGATGAACTCACGAGGGTCACATGACGGCAGGTGAATGACGACAGTTTGTTGGGTGACAAACCCCTGTTTGCTATCGCGGCAGTAGAGCAAACATATGGTCCCACCAAAGAACATAGAAGACACCAGACCGACCGCACGCCCGCCCGTTTTACCGTCGGGAATTATTACAAGTAAGACTCTCTCGATTTTCTCCCATTCACACCGGTTGTTGTATTTACAGTGAGTCCCCCCGGTTAGGGACCAGAACCGGCCGCGAATAGTTAGAATCAGCGAATAATTGTACCCCCCAAGTACTTATAAATACCTATTTTGATTGTTAAAACCCTATATGCCGTAAACTTTCATCCTAAACACTTTAGAATCATTTCAAACCCTTTTTAAAACATTTTTGAAAAATAGTATTGGTGACCAATCACTTAGCGAAACAATTTTTTCCAATAGTAATCAATGTAAAATGGATTAATCCGTTCCTGGTCCCAAGATGAATGCTTATTTAAACTTTTACAACAGTAATTTGTGCACACGTTTATACACAAAAGTAATGAAAATCATTAAATCTAAGAAATAAATAAATAAACCCAATACTAAATAGATAAAATATAGATGAACATTTCAATTTTACTGTACCTGTAAGTAGGAGAGTTGATGGCGTAAATGGAAGGTGAAAGAAAGAGCTGTTATTGTTTGGAAAAACGGGAAGGAAAGACATGATTGCCTCTTTATTTATAAGAATAGTATCGTTGCTTTTGCCATAAGAAACTGAGTAGGAAGAGACGATATTATTAACAATTGTTTTTCTCTTAATTTTTTCTTTTTACTTTACCAGTATCACTGCTAGCTTTCTTTGGAGCCATGACTGAGGACTAAGGAAGAGAAAAAAAGGCACAGTAAAATAAAATTGGAATAGAAAAGCACGGCACAATTGACGAATTTATAGAAAACGGCGGTCAACTCTGAAATGATTCCGTTCGGGTTTACTCCGTTCGACTCGGCTCGGCTCGGCTCGGTTCGGCTCAGTTCGGCTCGGTTCGACTCGGTTCGGCAATGTTGTTCGAGAACCGAAATTTTGTTCGATAACCGAGGCATTTTCATCTTGAATTTTCTGTTCGATATGTGAGACGTTCGAGAATCGAGCCTGTTCTGTATAATGTAATTAAAATAACGTATATAACAAAATGAAATTGTTTAAAGTTGCTTGGCTATTTATTACCAGTGATGTCATTGGCTCTCGATAGATGAGATGATGAACCATCTTATCTTCTTGTTTTATTTGCAGTTACTCGGAAGATGCAACAAATCTGGGGAAGAAAGACAAACAAACGTGAGTATCGAGAATTCACCAACTTATAATTTAAAAGGAAAATCTCCTTAGAAGGGAACTCAGTATGTATAAATGGAGGACATAAATATGTGTGTCATGGCCAAGAGCAGTGGTTCCCAATCGATTTGGCGCCATGATCCACTTTGGTATTTCTAAAATTCTGGTCCTCCACCACTCTGTAATATTTAATACTCTCAGATTAAAAATTTTACTGAAATTCACGTGACGGAAGCTTAAAAGGCCATAAACTTGGTCTCTAAACAAACCTCCAAAGACCTTGGAGTCCATGAGAGAGAAAAATGTGTAGAATCAGATTCCTACATTTTTTTTTTTAAATCTTAAATTTTGTGCAAGTTAAACACATAGAGGCTCCCAACCAAATATAACAACTGATGTATTTTGATTGGTTGTAAAATATTAATTAGGTGTCGTCAACTACGTCCGAAGGTACCGACCCAAATTTTGACCTCTAGTTGACGCCATAAAATGTAAACATGTTCACGAGCCTCCTCACGTGACCAAGAGAACTAATAAAAACGAAACTTCGACGCGACTTGGTCAGTGGGCACTTAAAATATTGAACCAATTCACTTGACTTCATTGGAAATCAACACAGCAAAGGAGACGAGCTTTATATTTATTTAACTCTATAACAATCAGTGAGTGAAGAACAATACTTTTTTCTATTTAATACAAAAACAAAAACAACTGTTTAATTTTCCTATAAAAACAAATATAGCTAACTAAACCTTGTCATTTTCACACATACAGTACAGTAACTCAAATTCTTTCAGTAACACACACCAAAGAACTCTATTGTGTTTATCAACTTTTGCACTATATATTATGTATTTGTTGTGTTTATAAAAAATATTTATTGTTGAACAAATTCACGATTTCTTCTACTTGATTATTTCTGTTGTTGTTGTCTTTGTTACATTTGATATTGTAAAAATTGTAGAGGGTCAGTTTTTATTTCTATTTATAACCAATACAAATTGGCTGACCCACTATAAATGAAATAAAAAGACAGTTATATATATATATATATATATATATATATATATATATATATATATATATATATAAAATTTCAAAGCATATAATAGAGAACTTAAAGGCAAGAATATAAAATGTCCTTATCTCTTACAAGGGGGCTCAGTATGTATAAATGGAGGATATACATATGTGTGGCATCGCCTAGAGCAGTGGTTCCTAACCGATTTGGGGCCACACCCCACTTTGGTATTTCTAAAATTCTGGTGCCTCCCCCCCACTCTATAATATTTCATTCTTACATATTCAAAATTTTCCTGCAATTCACAAAACTAATGAAAATCATTAAATCTAAGAAATAAATAAATAAGCCCAATACTTAAATAGATAGATTATAGACGAACACTTCAATCTTACTGTACCTGCATGTAAGAGAGTTGATGGCGTAAGTGGAAGAAGAAGAAAAGAGATGTTATTGTTTGGAAAAACGGAAAGAAAGACATGATTGTCTCTTTATTTATAAGAATAGTATAGATCGTTGATTTTGCCATATGAAAATGGATAGGAAGAGACAATATCATCAACAATTGTTTTTCTCTTAACTTTTCTTTTTCCTTTTATCAGTATCGCTACTAGCTTTCTTTGAAGCCATGACTGAGGACTAATGAAGAGAAAAAAAGACAGTACAACAAAACTGGGGTGGGGGGAGCACAGCACAATACACGAATGTATATATACAACATGGCTGTCAACTCAGAAATGATTCCGTTCGCGTTACCTCGGTTCGGGTCAGTTCGGCAATGTTGTTCGAGAACCGAAATTTTGTTCGTTAACCGATGTATTTTCATCTCGAATTTTCTGTTCGATTTATTCGACATATGAGACTTTCGAGAACCGAGTTTGCTCTGTATATTTTATTACTATAAACGTTATTTTTCAATGCGTATATGTGTTTGAGTTGCTACCCCTATTGCTATTCCTGTCCTGGGTATGATGATAAACTACATCCGCGTCCTGGGCAAGACGATAAACAACGTCCAACAGCAAGGCCTCTGATCAGGAGGTTTTGAGGATCGTGGAACCACCTCTTAATTGCTGGTGTTCCCAGGTCCACCCTGACCTGGGGTGGTAGTGCCTGTTAGGGTCCCAGCTATGGGCAAATAGCTAACACCCAAACTTGTGTAAAAATAGGTTTTAATACCAGAAATACTTTATAGTAAAAAAAAGATGTTATCAGCAATAATTTTTGAAGGAAAAATTATTATCAGCAATATATTTTAAAAAAAGTACCAGCAATACAAACAGCTATACATTCTTTGAAAAAAATATAACCAGCTATAGATTTCTTCAAGAAAAAGTATTCCAAGAAATAGATTTTTGAAGAAAAGCATATTACCAGCAATAAAAATTTTGTCGGCATTAAATAACCCATTGAGGTTGATATGCCGTAAATCAAACGAAAGTAAACTGATGAAACATTCAACTTCATCATCAGATGTTAACACCTCAAATTGGTTGAAAAGAGAAGGAATAGAGAACAGGCATTTATTTAATACATTATTACAAAATTTTGTCTGCATTAAATAACCCATTGAGGTTGACATGCCGTAGAACAAACCAAACCAAACCAAACCAAACCAAAACCAAAACCAAAACCAAACCAAACCAAACCAAAACCAAAACCAAAACCAAACCAAAACCGAACCTGTTGCTATTCCTGTAGGAATCGAACCTCATGCCGAAGTCACGATTTATTAGTAGGACATTTCAATTTAAGTTTCTCATTGAATCGCGAAATGAAAGTTATCTTCAATGGCCACTCTTCTAGATCTTTCTACATTAATGCAGGAGGTGTCCCCCCCGGCTCTATCCTTGGATCTACGTTGAACCTAATTTTCATCAATGACTTGATGGCATTTGTTATCAACTCGGTATCTATGCAAATGATGCAGCTATTTATTCCTGTCTTAATGACAAGTCTGATCAGTTCTGTAAGGTTTTAGCATTCTGCTACCACTTTCTTTAAATGCTAAAATCTGTGCAAAAAGTGGATCACAGAGCCTTCATATTTTGGGGGTGAAATGCTTAAAATAATATGTATTACATTTGTATATAATCAAAGTTTTTCCGTCATTGATGGGAATATGTTCGGAAAATTAATGACAAAGTGGAAAAAACATTCTGAGTGTTCTTATATAGAATCCAATAATTATTCCGCATATTATTTCATTGTTATGATGAGAATAGAAATTACGAGATCATTTTTATTACTTAATTTGCGATGGACACTTAGGTTTAGGGTATTGTCAGTACGGTGTAACATAACATCTAGGAATAGTCTCTATGTGTAATCATCATCACTATCATAATCAGTTCAATAATCGAGTGTAGTCGTAGGGTCACTGCCCCAGTTTAACTCTTGGCCAATTCTCTCTACATATCCGGGTTGAAAGCCAAACAGTTATTTGTTCCTACGTAGCGTGTCTTGGTCAAGTAGAACCGGTGGAAGCCACCCATTCCAGATCAAAATGAAGGCCAGCCTTGGTCGCGGACACGTGACCACTGATTACATCGGGGGAACTCTCCATCTTGGCCATTGACTAAGAAGCCTTCTTATCATCGCAATGGCTGCATAGTATACCCCCATTGTGTTATATGTAGGCTAATTGTACCTTACATGAAGGTTCATCTGCCATTTGATAGGTCTTCTTTAATCCAGTTGGTGGTCTAGTCACCCTCCTCACCAGAAAAGCCTGGTGGTGGAGCCGGTTCAGTCACTGAGGAACCGGCCTTGTCGCATGTAGTATTGGATTACAGGGTACCAGTAGAACTCTTAGCGTAACCTTATATAATAGCGAATCTCGGGAAAAATAGACCTGGCGAAGCCCATCCCTCTCCAGCTCAAACCACAGCCAATGTCCTCCAACTTGAAATCTCGCCTTGGTCACAGACATGTGGCTATTGATTTTATCAGGAGAACCATCCGCCCTGACCGTTGCTCTTCACCCAGCGAAACTATGTCATCACTCTACTGGCAGCATCCACAGTTACGGAGCTCAGTCTATCCCATAATTGTAAAGAACTCGACATATTGCTATAGATGGTCATTGACCCTTCAAGAAGGTTCATCTGCCCTTTGTTAGGTCCTGTCTTTAATTCTGGTACGTGTTTTGCGGGCCTGTGTACGCGTTGTGAAATAAACACGTGTGTCTCCTGAAATGCTCACAACAAACATGGCAGACTCGAAATATGAGTCCACCTAAAAAAAAATGTAATGAAATAGCAAGAACCTATATATATACGTAGAAACAAATTATTACAACAAAAAGGATTACAAGTGACGAAGACAGTAATGTGTGTAACAAATGAATGTGGAAAGTTTTTGGTCTCAAGTATGTGAAGAGAGTGAATGTGCGTACGTACGTGTGTGTGTGTGTGTGTGTGTGTGTGTGTGTGTGTGTGTGTGTGTGTGTGTGTGTGTGTGTTGATGCCCATGTTGTTTCCCATGGTGAGAAAAACGCAATCTTCTGCGGGAGATTTACATTGTTGTATAAACGGAAAAGTAAGAAGAAAGAGATAAAATTTTATCGCAGACTATTTATAGTGTTAGAAAGCGCCCCCTAGGAACAGTTCCGAAACTTAGGAGGAAATAACTCGACAGGTGTCAGTTTGCCGAACCGACCATGCGACAGATTGCATTACATGGTACCAATACCACCAGTAGCGTGGTCTTGTGGAATCTTCCACGACACAACCAGCCTTACCTCTTTATAGGACATGCACTCTTCCTATCTGGTAAGCCAAATTCTACTTTCATACAATATAACAAGTATTCATTGGTCATTCACCTCCAATCTGGCTTGCTGATTGGTCAGTTCCGACCAATCAAACCACCTGCACGCGACCAATCTATTTTCCCGCTCATATCCTGGGAGCCACTTGACCATTATATAAACGAACACGTGTGAACTTTTCGGGTAGTTAGTTACCAAGTGCCAAGATGTTACCTTCACCGACTCCCGTCTTAGTCATTGCTGACCAGACGTTAAAGATAATTATCAACATTCATGAACTCTGAAATCACTGCTGAACTTTTACCAACTTTGCAAACTCACAATTCCAAACTTTATTCTTCTAAAGTTCAATATTACAGTAAAAGGTAAATGACTTCTCAATATGAACTCTGGTACAAATATTCCCAAATCAAAGGAACACGATGCTGTCCTTCCTTTTCATTGCATGTTGTACATAAACCGAATAAATCTGATTGTTATGTTTTGGAATCATTCAGTTCAGTTTTGTATTTTATTCTATGTGCTATTTACGTCAAGTATAAATTGCATTGCTTTCACGCATTGTCCTTAATCTCATCTTTCTTAGCCATTACACATATTGGTAACACGTACTAATACAAATGGCAACCCCGACGTTCGTCGTAGGACCAAACCACATGCATCTATATATATTGGAGATGATTACGCAGGAACAAATAATAATGGTGGATAAACCACTTCAGTCTGACATAAATTCTGTTTAAAGAAGATTTTAAGTAAATTGTCTATCTCCTGCCAATACTTCATAAATAATGAAATATTCCGTTTCGATCGCTTAGAAAAACAAGACATACGCTACTTGGTTTCAATGAGAGAAAAAAAAAAGGGAAGAAAGAAAGTGTTTAAAGGCTATTTCAGTGAAATTGTTCCCCTGGGATTAGGACGGAATGATAAATTATATGAAACTGGCCGCTGAAAATATGAAGCAACACAAAGACCACACGAGACGTGCTCTAAACTCAACAACTACCGTATTTTTCCGGCTTGGAAGACGCATCCTAATATTGGAAAGCAATTTCTAAGAAAAAAAAGTCATTCTCATACAACAACACATTCACCATACATCCCTCATATACTGGCGCCAAGTATTGCTTACATTAATCACTCGTCTGATTTTGTTTGTATAGCAATGGCATACTATTCAAGAGCAAAAAAAAGACTCCTGCCGTTGCTAGTAAACAGAGGTTTACGCTTGTGGCTCGTTCCAGGAAGGCTTATAGTCTTGGAAATACTTGTAAAAAGTAAGTACTGAGGTTACAGTATATCAAAGGATAACTCGATAACTAATGAAGTGTAACGACTCGATAACTAACGAAGTGTAACGACTCGATAACTAACATTATAGTGTAACAACTCAACATAGAAATCCACGTCCCTATCAATCAAGCCAATTAGGTGAATGTCCAAGCATACTTGAGCCTGGGCGTTGCCTTGGAAGCGGCACACACGTATTTTCAGGGTGTTTTTCAGATAAAAATGCGTCTTGTAAGCCGGAAAACTCCCGACCCGTTTGCTCTAAGCATTCTCTAGTGTGACCGGAAGTGCTTACAATCATCACCATAATCAACATTATTGATGTTATAAAACATCCCCACTCTTAAAATAGTTTCTTTTATTTATTATTTCCGACTTTTCGAAATTACAAAATAAATAAATAATTACAAATCAAAGTTTGTTTTAATCACAGTCAAAGGGCGATAACTCACTGACTTTATGAAATCAAACAAATATAATTTTAATTATTTTTCGATTTAAAATTTAAATGTATTTTTGCTTGTTGCGAGCTTTTGTCCAT
The DNA here is from genome assembly GCA_903632075.3 of Acanthosepion pharaonis. Lineage (NCBI taxonomy): Eukaryota > Metazoa > Mollusca > Cephalopoda > Sepiida > Sepiidae > Acanthosepion > Acanthosepion pharaonis. Next base: position 330,802 of record CAHIKZ030000376.1, on the reverse strand, counting down.
TTTACAACTTTCTGGTGGGTTTTTATCCCAGCATTCCCTAGTGTGACCGGAAGTGCTTGCAATCATCATCATAATCAACATTATTGATGTTGTTATAGAAGACGTTCTTGTAACTATATAGCGTATTAAATGAGATATAAAATTTGTCAACTTATAATATTTGATAACGATTCCATTGGTCGTTATTGTCTTAAAATTAAAAGTCATGGTTAAAAAATGTAAGCGTAATTAAAATTTACAAGTTTTAACCAATGAAAGTGTCAAGGTTTTCCTATTTTAATATTATGATGAATCTTAAGGCTTCAGTTAATGATTGAATAAGCTCTACGACAATCATTAAAAATTCCCCTATCGCATCGTTAAATAACTGAGCTTTAAATATATTGCAATAACAACCACATTCATTTGTTACACACATAATTGTCTTTGTCGCTTGTATACCTTTCTTGTTAATACATTATCATTTGTTTGTACATATATATTGGTTCTTGTCGGTCCCCTTCCATTTTTTTGCGTGGACTCACGTCCGAGTCCGTCATTTTGTTGTGGATATTTTCAAGAGACACGTGTTTATTTCTCAACCCTAACACCGACGTTACTAAGGCTCTCAATGTAAACGTTATTATTAGTGGATACTCGTATTTCAGTACAAGCGACAAAGACAATAATCGGTGTAACAATGAATGTGAAAACATTTGGGGTGCAAAGTATGTGTTGTGAGTGTACGTAAGTGTTTGTGTGTGTATTGTTCCAAAAGGGAAGCACGTTCTCCGCTATAGGTTACATGTTGACGAATAAGCGGATAGGGTAAGAAGAGAATAATAAAATAATTATCGCAGAGTATTTATAGTCCTGAGAGCGTTTCCTAGGAGCAGTTTCGAAAATTAGGAGGTGGTAACCCGACAGATTCATTAACATTTATCGCAGAGTATTTATAGTCCTGAGAGCGTTTCCTAGGAGCAGTTTCGAAAATTAGGAGGTGGTAACCCGAGAGATTCATTATCAGTTTTTGTTATGTATTCAATTTATTTCTAGGAAAAGAAACTCTTAAACATTTTTTTTGTTCTTTTTTGTTAAATAAATGCTATTTTGCATTGCAAATCAATCAGTCCCTTTTATTTTGTGCATGTAAAATACCGTAGAAAATATCGTAGAGACCTTACATTAATTATAGAAGCAGCTACCACACGAAAGGTCCCCCAAAGAAACGTGATACCTAAGGTTTAAGATAAATTTTTTTAAAATGAAATATCTTTCTTGAAGCTTTTTTTTTTTTTTTTTTTTTTAGTTTTAGTTTCAGTCTAGTAGATTAAATTTGATACTTCCAATAAGTAAAGTACTAATTTAAATTGACTGGAAGGAGTTTTCATTTTGGAATTTGTAAACATCGCTGATTTTAGCGCCATTTTAGCTGTCATCACGGTGTATTTCTCTGTATTAAAAGTTCCTTCAAAAATAAAATATACTTTTCTGAAACTTTATTTAAGGAATATTAGATTATTTAAAGTTTAATTACTCTGATTTGAAACAATAAGTTTAAAATATCGCAGAAATGTATTTTGAAGATGGCGGTAATCTACAAAAATTACTTGAGCGCCATTTTATATAAATTTTAACTACCCAGTACTCTTTTCAATTTAGGGACATATTCTTACCTAATGTTTATTAAATTTTAGGTACTTTGGCTTTAAATCTATTATAGTTATTGCCCTTATTTTCTAATAATGTCGTGTATGGACATCCATATTTACTAACATCGGCACGTTTATACTCATACAAAAAAATTCAAAATTATTTTTAATATATTGGTGTTCACTAAATTGTAAGAAGCTTTTTAATTTATGATTAGTAAAGATAATGTTTATTTAATAACAATATCACCTAACCTGTACAAATTAATACAGAATTTTAAAAGATTTATATATTAAATTAAAACTTTATATATTATTATAATTAAAATTTTAAAAAATGAAAACAATTCTTATAAAATGTCGTTATTCATCGAAAAATTATTTTTAATAAGACAATACTCCCCATAATAAAAGCAATTAAAATATTTACTAATCATAAATTAAATGCTTCTTACAATTTAGCGAACACTGTTATAGACAAGCGTATGGTTGCAAGAAAGAAATACTACAACAGCAGAAATAGATTTATGTGATTTATTTCAATAGGAACGTGAGGTTTTGGGACAGCTACCTTGTGGTATAGTTCATAGGCCGGCTGCAGATCTGGGTTGGTCTCTCATAGTAGTTCTCACTGGTTGGCGTGGCGCTCCTCCTGCTGACTACTGCTGACTGACCGTGACAGGTCTGTTCTCTGGCCTCCTGTTGATTGCTGTTGTACTTCCCCCTGTGACCCCTTTTATGGCGTTTTTTATGACTTAACAGGCTCGTAAAACGACGCGAGTATAATTAGGAGGGAAGCATTTTTATTGGTCGAAAAATAGAAACACTTTAAAATATTTTATTTTTCGACCGGAACTTGTGCGTCGGGCTTATGCGTAAACGACGATAATAGTCATTTTGTGACGGGGACTTGTCCGGTTCACATCCGGCTCTCGCTCTTGAGTATGTTAGTTTATTTGCCTGCAAATCAGCCGAGATATGTCTTATTTTATTTTATAACAACACCAATATATTAAAAATAATTTTGATTTTTTTTGTATGTGTATAAACGTGCCGATTTTAGTAAATATGGATGTCCATACACGACATTAAATAATGTCTTAGTTTTATTGCATTTTTATTTTACGATTCAGAGCAATTTTTTGGTAATTGGTGATCCTATTTTATAAGAAAAAAATTGATAATTTAAAATTCTGCTTTTTAGCTAATATAACACTAAGCGGGTCAAAATTTAATTACTCCAAATTTCATAAAATTAAATAACAAATGAAAAAAAAAATGTAACAAAAACCTTTTTATACCAAGATTTAAAAAAAAAAATTAAATAATTTAATTCGTTTGTGAATAAGTCCTGAAAGTTAAGCTCCTAATGTTTCATTTTTGCAAGAATGCCCAAATCAATGTGTTTTTCACCCACCGAAAGTAAAAAAGAAAAGTAAACGCTAAAATTTTCTATGCTAATCTTTGGTCACCCGGATAACGCAAAAAAAAGAAGAGTCGTTTTAGACAAAGTTTCGTTAGTTCTAAAAAGGATTAAAAATTATAATTTAATAATAAGATGTCTGTCTATATCTTTGAGATGAGGTACTATGACACTTGCATTATTTACACTAAATCCTCGATACATTATTTGTTTTGCGTACATGGCATACTTAATTTAATGAATTTTCATTAACATTACATAATTTTTTTCTTAAAATCAATTCCGTTATGAAATATAACGGAACTGATTTTAAGAAAAAAAAAGACATCAGCTTATTTTGTTTACTATAAAATATTGAAAATAAATGTTAAACCTGATTCCAGTTCTTTTATTTTAATCTAAATATAACCCCTCATATCCGGACATTGTAACCAATTCCTCATATCCGGAAGGCCTTCTTAGTTCGGTTGTCAGGCATTCTACTGTATAAAGAGGCATCAGCAATCAGCTTGTTCGTTTTAGTGTCCCTCAGATCCGGAATCCCTCATATTGTGACCGCCCCACGGCGTTGGATCGGCCTTGCGGGAACCAGACCACGAAGTTCTCTCGTCCCGGAACGAATTCTTTGTCGACAGCGACGAGGCAGGTAGATAGAAGCTGGTCTCTGAGTCGACTCCACCCACAGTGAACTCCATTGCCCACGCTGTGAATTTGATCTCAAGGAAGCCACGTGGGTTTTCGCTAGATGTCTCTCCGCCAAGTCGAACCAATCCGGACGCGTACGCACAATTGGGTAAATGAAACGGCACCAAATATAAACAGAACAACGCCTGAGTATGTTGTAGAAAAGAAAGTCTTTATATACAGAAGAATTCGGAGTACAATCACCAATTGTCTTCTTCCCAACCCCTATTCCTAACAAGCTGACCACGGAACGGAAGTCTCGACTAATTTCTTTAAGGGGTGATTTTCAAGTTTTCTAGTTGCCGTTATTTCTTCACTAATTTATTTAAGGGGTGATTTTCATGTTTTCTGGTTGGCGTTATTTCTTCACTCCGAAGCCTCACAGAAACTGACGAAGACTCTCTGATTGTTGCGGTGGTTGGCGGGCGGTGGTGTTGGTACTTCAAGCCTCATTCCTCGGCTATTCTCCGGCTCTAACTGAACTGCAACTCAACTGTACTGCAACTGCACTCCACTGGTCGTTACCCCCTTGGGGCTCTGTATTTATGCTTGTCCATTCTTTACTGGGATGGGGACGACGGTCACTGGGGTGTCTATGCGAACCTCATCTCAGACCCTTGATAGCCAATGAAATTACGGCTTCATTTCTTTCTGTCCTCTTCCCTCATGACACAGCAAATGAGATAGCATTATTTCTATGACATCATTCTTTCCGTCTTCTTCCCTCGTGACACAGCCAATGGGATAGTGTCGTCTTCATGACGTCACTCCTTTTCTCGGTCCTTCTTTCTTTCCAAAATACCAAATTAGTTTCCCAGGAAAATTCAGTTTTTCTTTTTTTTCATATTTCACCAATTAGTATGACCTTTGAACCTGCCATAGATAACCGAATAAGCAATTTCTTTATGACACACTTTATAAATGCGTTTTGGCTTTGTTCAAATTTAGAACCTCCAAACCACTTGTCCTGTTTAAATCCTGTCAACAAAATTCACTTCCGACTCATTCGGTTGGGGGTCAGAGGGCATCCATTGTTCTGTGTTGACACATTTTTTTTGGTTTACAATCCACAGCTGGAAAATGCTTTCTCCTTGATTAAACAGTCCTGTTTCATAGCTGTCGTCAATAGTTGATTGATCCCCACAACCTCATCCGATATGACTGTTTTACTTTGAGAATACCATGACTCTTGTGATAATTTTACCTCATTAAAAAAAATATCGTCTTTTTTCTCTCTCTCTCTCTCTCTCTGTTCATATTGGAAACAGAATAGTACATCACCTAATATTTATTCCGTTTGGTCTCTAATAATCAATAGTATAAACTAATGCAATTTCTTCCGTTCGGTCATGCTAAATATTGTTACAATATCTGGAATCCCTCATATCCGGAATCCCTCATATCCGGACTTTGTAACCAATTCCTCATATCCGGAAGACCTTCTTAATTCGGTTGTCAGACATTCTACTATATAAAGAAACATCAGCAATCAGCTTGTTCGTTTTAGTGTCCCTCATATCCGGAATCACTCATATCCGGAATCACTCATATCCGGAATCCCTCATATCCGGACTTTGTAACCAATTCCTCATATCCGAAGACCTTCTTAGTTCGGTTGTCAGGCATTCTACTGTATAAAGCTTGTTCGTTTTAGTGTCCCTTATATCCGGAATCCCTCATATCTGGAATCCCTCATATCCGGAAGCCCGGTTAAATGTCTTCTTTGGAGTTAAATTTTGATTTTGTTTGAAAGATAATAACCTTAGGCTAATCCGTATTAAAAGAAAAAATAATTAAGGCAAAATAACCAGTTCAAAAAACCGAATTATGGCTCATTTTTTTTTTTATTTTCAAGAAACGAAAAATGTATTGAGAGGGTACAAAACAATTCCTTTAAAAAATGATACACTTCCCTACACACAAGCCACCAATCTGCCACTGGGTGGTATGCCACTTGCGTTTACCGCTGGTGAGCCGCTGTCTGGCCGCCGGCGCGTTCCTCTCGGTAATGTTACCGCTGGCGGATTTCTAGAGGTTCACCTGTGGCTGCCATTAGAGGATGGCTGATGTTGCCATCGGCGGCCCGTCAGCGGGCCACTAGCGTCTTGCGTGCAGGGTTATTTATTTGAAAGTCGAAATTGAGATTTTTTTATTTTATTAATATTATTTAAAATTGTTTCATTTTATCCGGTTTTCTTTTAGTTTCTGCTTCTGTTTCTTTTCTTTTGCTTCTTACTTCTTCTTTAAGAAACAGCTTAGTTCATCCGCTGGTGACAGCCCAAATTCCTTGTCCTTCTAAAATCCTTCTCCAGCTTGCGCCCTTCTCATTGCTTGTATAATTCTAACTTCTCTGTATCCTCTTAATATCTTGCAACCATTTTGACTTCTTATATCGGGCCCAAAAAGTCCATTGAAGTCGCCTTCTTCAATGTTCAAAAATTCCAAAACTGTATTTTTTTTTTTGAGTTTGAAAATTAAATTTATATGAGCTTTCAGAATTATCTTTTTCCAAAGTTCGCACTAAAATTATATTTGTTTATGTATTTTTCTTTAAGAAAAATAAACTTGGCAATATATTTTTTTTACTCATGTCTTCGTTTTATTTGTTGTTGTTTTCCGTCATTCGATATCTGTTTGCGGAATAATATGCCACCCGCAACAATGTGGTGACCTACGATGCGTTTGACACGGCAGCAAGGGATAACTTGATATAAGACAAAAAAAAAAAAAAAATTACAGTATCCGCTATGATTTCAAAAGAAAATACAACCGAGATGTCACTCAATACGTCAACACCCCTGATCCAACTCCTCCACATAATGAAGTCAACAAAAACTGTATTTCTTTTTGAAGTTTTGGACTCAACAAAAACTGTATTTCCGTTTGGAGTTTGAAAAATAAATCACAGTATCCGCTATGATTTCAAAAGAAAATACAACCGAGATGCCACGTCAACACCCCAGATCCAACTCCTCCACATAATGAAATCAACCCCAGAAATTGGTTTTCTGCAGCTCGAAGGGATATTCACGGCCCGGAGAATCACTTCCCAGAGATCTAGGTTTGCCAACATGGTGCAAGCCCTGCCATCAAACGTAGTCGACGAGGTAGTGGACATACTCGAAAATATCCCGGAATCAGCAAAAAAATGACGAATATTTTGACCAGTGACCCCACGTTAAACAACTGAACATTGTCGTATCCTGACTCAGTGGGTAATTTTTGGTAAATGCCGTATTTGCTCCGGCTGATCATAACCAGATAAGACAAGCTTTGCGTAAACAGGGATAGGGTAAATTTTGACCAATGACCCAGATGCACGCGCTCGGGATTCCCACGTTAAATAACTGACCTTGTCTTGGTGAGGAGTCAGTCAGTCAAGTGCCATACGTGATACACGTTCGGGCGATCATGTATCCTTCGATACATGACTGACGAGGTAGATTTTTTTCCCGCAGTAGGTTGCCATTTCTCTCTGCGGTAGACTGGTTGCCAACCAAATTTAAAGAACCCAGTCTGTCCTGCTATTAAACCCATAGCTGGGGGAGAAGAGATGGATTCATACCTTTCCCAAGGGTATTGGCGCGTAAATGAATCTAATGAACTCAACTCCAAACCGATATCCATTACCCCACAACGCCTATCCATCGGTGGGGAGACATGGATAAATAGCGTTGTTCCACGGCCAAGATGACTAGGATCAAAGTGTAGTATCTGTTCCTGCCGACGGCTCCACACATCAGCAGCAGTTCCAGCCATGCCCTCATCATCTCCAGTTTGCCATCACTGTCACGAACTTTCTAAAAAAAAAAAAAAAAAAAAAACACTCAAAAAATGCATTTTAAATAATTTAAATGTTTTCGTTTTATTTGAAAGTTAAAATACGTATGAAAAGAGAAATTGATTTTCTATGGAATTAGTTTTGAGGCATTTTTAAAAAAGCACATTTTCGTCAATCATCGACTCATCATACCACCATTTTAGAGAAAAAATGTAGACAACGAATCATGGGAAAATAGAATGGGGAAAAAAAGAAAGAAAGAGAATAGAACGCAAGAAAAGATAGATAGATAGATAGATAGATAGATAGATAGATAGATAGATAGATAGATAGATAGATAGATAATGAACAGACTGGGATAGATAGATAGATAGATAGATAGATAGATAGATAGATAGATAGATAGATAAAGAAAGTAAACAAAAAAAGCAAAAAGAAAGAAAGAAAGAAAGAAAGAAAGAAAGAAAGAAAGCGAACAATTAAGCAAAAAATAAATCAAGGGAAAATAAAAAAAAAAAATGGGAAAAGAGAGAAAAAATGATAGAGAATAGAAAGAAAGAATATAAGAAAGAAAGAGAAAGAAAAGAAAAAAGAAAAAGAAAGAGAGAGAAAAGTGAGAAAGACAGAAAACTGGAAAACAGAAAGAAAGAAAGAAAGAAAAGAAAAAAGAAAGAAAGAAAAGAAAGAAAAGATAGATAAAAAAAACAAAAGGAGGCAAGCATAAATAAATCATAAGAAAGAGAGAAGAAAGTAAGACAGAAAGAAAGAGATAGAAAATAAAGAAAAAAAAGTAAGAAAAAGAAAAAAAAAAAAAGAAGAATGAAAAGATAGATAGATAGATAAGAAATTAAAAAAGAAAGAAAGTAGGCAAGCAAAAATAAATCATAAGAATCAAAGAAAGAGAGAAGGAAAGAAAGAAAGGAAAATACAGAAAAAGAAAGTGAGAAAAGAAAGAAAAAAAAAGAGAGAAAAGAAAAAAGAAAGAAAGATAAAGAAACAAAGAAATACTGAAAGAGAGTAAGAGGAGTAAAAAGAAAGAAAGAAAGAGAGAGAGAGAGAAAAGAAAAAGAAAGAGAAAACAGGAATAGAGAAAGAAGACAAAGAAAAAGAAAGAAAGAAAGAAATAGAGAGAGAAAAAAGAAAGAAAAAGTTAGATAGATAAAGAAAGAAAGAAAGAAGGCAAGCAAAAGTAAATAATAAGAAAGAGAGACGGAAAGGAAGACAGAACAAAGACCGAGAAATAAAGAAAGTGAAAAAGGAAGAAAGAAAAAAAAGAAAATAGAGAGAAAAGAAAGAAAGAAAAAAAGAAAGATAGAAAAACAAAGAAAGACAGAAAGAAAATTAGATAGATAGATAGATAGATAGATAGATAGATAGATAATGAACAGAATAAAGATAGATAGATAGATAGATAGATAGATAGATAGATAGATAGATAGATAAAGAAAGTAAACAAACAAGCAAAAAGAAAGAAAGAAAGAAAGAAAGAAAGAAAGCGAACAATTAAGCAAAAATAAATCAAGGGAAAATAAAAAAAAATGGGAAAAGAGAGAAAATGATAGAGAATAGAAAGAAAGAATATAAGAAAGAAAGAGAAAGAAAAAGAAAGAAAGAACGAAAGAAAGAGAGAGAGAGAAAGTGAGAAAGACAGAAAAACTGGAAAACAGAAAGAAAGAAAGAAAGAAAAAAGAAAGAAAGAAAGAAAGAAAGAAAGAAAAAGATAGATAAAAAAAACAAAAAGGAGGCAAGCATAAATAAATCATAAGAAAGAGAGAAGGAAAGTAAGACAGAAAGAAAGAGATAGAGAAATAAAGAAAAAAGTAAGAAAAAAGAAAGAAAAAAAGAAAGAATGAAAAGATAGATAGATAGATAAGAAATTAAAAAAAGAAAGAAAGTAGGCAAGCAAAAATAAATCATAAGAATCAAAGAAAGAGAGAAGGAAAGAAAGAAAAAGAAAAATACAGAAAAAAGAAAGAGAAAAGAAAGAAAAAAAAGAGAAAAAGAAAAAAAAAAGAAAGATAAAGAAACAAAGAAATACTGAAAGAGAGAAGAGGAGTAAAAGAAAGAAAGAAAGAGAGAGAGAGAGAGAAAAGAAAGAAAGAGAAACAGGAATAGAGAAAGAAGACAAAGAAAAAAAAAAGAAAGAAATAGAGAGAGAAAAAAGAAAGAAAAAGTTAGATAGATAAAGAAAGAAAGAAAGAAGGCAAGCAAAAGTAAATAATAAGAAAGAGAGACGGAAAGGAAGACAGAACAAAAGACCGAGAAATAAAGAAAAGTGAGAAAAGGAAGAAAAGAAAAAAAAAATAGAGAGAAAAGAAAGAAAAGAAAGAAAGATAGAGAAACAAAGAAAGACAGAAAGAAAATTAGATAGATAGATAGATAGATAGATAGATAGATAGATAATGAACAGACTGGGATAGATAGATAGATAGATAGATAGATAGATAGATAGATAGATAGATAGATAGATAGATAGATAAAGAAAGTAAACAAACAAGCAAAAAAAAAAGAAAGAAAGAAAGAAAAAAAGAAAGAAAGAAAGCGAACAATTAAGCAAAAATAAATCAAGGAAAATAAAAAAAATGGGAAAAGAGAGAAAATGATAGAGAATCAAAGAATATAAGAAAGAAAGAGAAAGAAAAAGAAAGAAAGAACGAAAAGAAAGAGAGAGAGAGAAAGTGAGAAAGACAGAAAAACTGGAAAAACAGAAAGAAAGAAAGAAAAGAAAGAAAGAAAAAGAAAGAAAGAAAGAAAGAAAAAGATAGATAAAAAACAAAAAGGAGGCAAGCAAAATAAATCATAAGAAAGAGAGAGAAGGAAAGTAAACAGAAAGAAAGAGATAGAGAAATAAAGAAAAAAGTAAGAAAAAAGAAAGAAAAAAAGAAAGAATGAAAAGATAGATAGATAGATAAGAAATTAAAAAAAGAAAGAAAGTAGGCAAGCAAAAATAAATCATAAGAATCAAAGAAAGAGAGAAGGAAAGAAAGAAAGGAAAATACAGAAAAAGAAAGTGAGAAAAGAAAGAAAAAAAAAGAGAGAAAAGAAAAAAGAAAGAAAGATAAAGAAACAAAGAAATACTGAAAGAGAGTAAGAGGAGTAAAAAGAAAGAAAGAAAGAGAGAGAGAGAGTGAGAAAGAAAGAAAGAGAAACAGGAATAGAGAAAGAAGACAAAGAAAAAGAAAGAAAGAAAGAAATAGAGAGAGAAAAAAGAAAGAAAAAGTTAGATAGATAAAGAAAGAAAGAAAGAAGGCAAGCAAAAGTAAATAATAAGAAAGAGAGACGGAAAGGAAGACAGAACAAAGACCGAGAAATAAAGAAAGTGAGAAAAGGAAGAAAGAAAAAGAAAATAGAGAGAAAAGAAAGAAAGAAAGAAAGAAAGATAGAGAAACAAAGAAAGACAGAAAGAAAATTAGATAGATAGATAGATAGATAGATAGTAGATAGATAGATAGATAGATAGATAGATAGATAGATAGATTAAGAAAGAAAGCAAGCAAGAAAGCAAAAATAAATCATGGGAAAAGAAAGAAAGAAAGAAAGAAAGAAAGAAAGAAAGAAAGAAAGTAAGATAGAGAAACAAAAAAAAACAGAAAGAAAGAAAGAAAGAAAGAATGAATAAATGAATGAATGAATGAATGAATGAATGAAAGCTAACAAGCAAGCACAAATAAATAATGGGAAAATAAATAAAGAAAGAAAAAAAGAAAGAAGGAAAGAAAGAAAGAATGACGGACAGAGAGAGGAAGAAAAAGAAAGAAAGCGAGAAACGAAAGAAAGAAATGAAAGAAAGAAAGAAAGCAGAAAGAAAAATAGATAGAGAAAGAAAGAGAGCAAGAAAGTGTCAGAGTGAAAGAAAGATAGACGCAGAGAGAGAAAGAAAGAAAAAGAATGAGTGAAATTAAAGAAAATGATCGAGAAATAATGAATGTCAGAAAGGAAGATAAAGAAAGAAAGAAAGAAAGAAAGAAAGAAAGAAAGAAAGAAAGAGATAAAAAGAAAGAAAAAAGAATGAAAAAGATAGATATCAAAAGAAAGAAAAAGAAAGCGTGAATAGATATAATGGGAAAAGAAAAAGATAAAAGATAGAATATAGATAGATAGATAGATAAATAGATAGATAGATAGATAGATAGATAGATAGATAGATAGAACGAAATAAAGAAAAAAGAAAGAAAGTGAGAAAAGGACGAAAAAAGAAAGAAAGAAAGAAAGAAAGAAAGAAAGAAAGAAAGAAAGAAAGGACATTTGTTATTGTTTTAATCCCGCTTGCATACAACTTTTTATTATTTTTTTTAATTTTGTTTGTTTGGTTTAGGTTTTTTTTGTTTTTTTTTTTTTTTTTGGCAAACTTTAGGTAATTTCATGTCACCTAATTTCATCATTACATATTTTGCCTAACTAGAATTTGCTGACGCACTTTGAATGGAATTTTCCACGTGTTTAATAAAGAAACTTCCAGAACTATTTTTGCTACTTTTACGCTACAACATCAAGGGATTGATGACATGTCTTCAGATTAACCTCGGATTATTAACAGCGTCAATTTCTTTTCAATTTAAGCAAAAATAATTATTAAGCATAGCCAATTAATATGCTTATACAAAAAAAACATACACATATAATAATTATTATAATTATTTATAGTAATTATTTAATTAATTACGCATATTTGTATTACATTTCAACACACACAAATATATATTCTTTTTTTTTAGAGATATAGGTCTTCGGTCGACTTTGGAGAAATTTTAAACGATATAATACTTAATTCTTTCGATATTCATAAAATTGTTGCCTATATACATAAGTGTAATTGAAAGATATATCTTTAGATTATGTACTTATCAAGTAATAAATATTAAGGTGCATTCTCTCTCTCTCTCTCTTTCTTTGTATGTATATATATATATATATATATATATATATATATATACATATATACATATAAATATATATATATACATATAAATACATATATATATATATATATATATATATATACATATATATATATATATATATATATATATATATACATATATATACATATATATACATATATGTATATATATATATTCATATATATACACATACATATATATATATATATATATATATATATATATATATATATATATATATATATGCATATATATATATATGCATACATATATATATATATATATATATATATATATATAATTGGTGTAAACGGAATGAATTCCAATATCCAACATCATCACTTGATAAGACACCGGGGGTGGAAAATAAAATGGCTATTTTTGTAGTGATTTTATAACATATTTATGTTATAAATTTTTTTTATATATATATATATATATATATATATATATATATATATATATGTTTTTGTGTGTGTGTAAAAGTATAGATGGTTCTGCACAAAACCTTCACCACTAAAATTAAATCTCATGTGTTGGTGTGAGGCTGTCGGTTCCTAGGAACTTATCTGTTTGACCTCATACGACGTATTCAACGGAGAGTCGAGTATATATATATATATATATATATATATATATATATATATATATATGTGTGTGTGTGTGTGTAATGGTTTATTATTAATACGATAGATTGTTTATCACTTTAAACGTTATTATTGGTGGACGCTCGTATTTCGTAGTAGACGCTCCGTTTACATTAAACAGAATATTTATTTATTTTTACCTACCGGCCTGAATGTTCCAGAAATCGTATAAAAGACAAACTTTCGCTCTTCGGCGCAGATAGATAGATAGATAGATAGATAGATAGATAGATAGATAGATAGATATGAGAAGACGATAGATAGATAGATAGATAGATAGATAGATAGATAGATAGATAGATATGAACAAAGGCATGAATAGACAAAGATAAAATAGATACCTAGTTTTTGAAAAGATAAAAATGAATGATATACAGATAGATATGAAAAGATAAAATGATAGATATTAAAAGATAAAAGGAGGGATAGATAGATAAAAAAAGATAAAAAAAAAGATTGATAAATAGATAGATAAATAGATAGATAGGTAAATTTCTTTTTTGAATAATATATATTAAAGACAGTAATGTCTGAAGAAAAAAAAATTCAACGAAAAATGTATTTTTGCAATATTTGTTTTCATTTTTTACAATTTTAAATCGAAGAATTTATAAAGTTTTTAAATATTTTAAAATTCCTTTTCGACTTGATAGTTCTTAGGAAATATCGTTATTAAGTAAAACTATTTTTACTAATCATATATTGTAAAGCTTATTACAATCTCTCGACCCCGAATATTTTTAAAAGAATTTCGATTTGTTTTTGTATGTAGAATAACATGCATAATTTTTGAAGCATATATGTACAAACCAAAAAATCATTTAAAGGTCGCGTGTTTTTAGGGTCCCCCCCTCTTATAAACTTTATTGTCTGTTCCACTATACTTAACTATGAACACGTTCGGCGATCAATCGGCTGTCATTAAATCGATTAATACATCAGAGAAACAAGACTCCGTAGTTAAGAAATGTTTATATACGACATTTTATGCTGGAAGTAATATTTGTTTCAAATCAGATTAATTTAACTTTAAATTGGCTAATTTTCCCCAAATTACGTTTCAGAAATATATATTTTATTTTTGCAAGACTTTTAAAACCGAGATTTAACTTTTGTTTATAAATGTGTCAAAAATGACCGTTTTGATTGATTTTACTGAAAAAAAAATCGATTCCGATCAATATAAATTCTGTTTCAAATACACCACAGCGTATTTTGCTTACTGGAAATAGTAAATTAATTTTAAATCCTTTTCAATTAAAGCTAATATTAAACTTCAAGAAAGTTTTTTCATTTTTAAAAATTAATTTTACATCTTGCGTATACCGAATTAGTAGAGGTTCTTACATCTTACTTATTATAAAACGCAGATTGTGTGTATGTGTGTGTGTGTGTGTGTGTGTGTGTGTGTGTGTGTGTGTGTGTGTGTGTGTGTGTGTGTATGTTTATATATTGGATCGGATTTCCTACATTTTTCAACCGATTTAAACAAAACTTCACAGGACTACGTAAAATTACCTTGCAGTGGTTCTGACCGCGCCAAAAATTGGAAAAACGCAATTGTTTTTGCACGAAATCAATTTGAAAACACGATTCTGTCGCCAGAATGAAAGGGGGACAACTCATATCGAGTTATACTTATTATCAAACCCAGGTTGTTTGTGTGTGTGAGTGTTCGTTTATATATGGGATCGGATTTCCTACATTTTTCAACCGATTTCAACAAAACTTCACTTTTTTTTGGCAGGTAGTGTTTCTTATTGTCTTGCACACTTTTTTCATTATTTTTACATTCAGAATTCTTTAAAAATTCCATTTACAAGACAATTGTTTATAATAAAATTCTATTCAATCGGTAGACTCATAACGATTGAAAACAATGTTTTTGTTTGAGTTTGGGTTTGACCAATTCGTAAAAAAAAAAAAAAAATAATAATTAAGATATGCGTGTCCGTCAACCTTAAACAATAATCTTTGTCAATTTTTTTTTTCAATCTTTATGATGGTCGATACTTGATCTGTCTCTTACTGTTACATCCCCGGGCAACGCCGGGCTCTACTGCTAGTAAAATATGAAATATTTGAAAAGAGTCGAAAGTTAACGATAGTAAAAGAATAAACATGAAAAGAACAGGAATAAAAAGTAAAGGAGAGAGAGAGAGAGAGAGAGAGAGAGAGAGAGAGAGAGAGAGAAAAGAATTGTAGAAAGGAAGGTGGTTGGTGGCATTAAACAGCGACTTAACATAAAATTACTTATTACCCACTTCTCTTCTCTCTCTCTCTCTCTCTCTTTTTTTTTTTTTAAGTAGATACATTATTTACGTAACAATTGTGTGTGTTCGCGCATGCGCGTGCGCTTTGTCTGATTCATTACCGCGGATTTGAAGAAAAAACGAAAAAGAAAAAAAAAGGAGCCAATTGGTTAAAAAAATACTAAAAGTAGAACGTAGTCGATGGGGACCTAATGTTCAAGGGTTCAGTGTTACCCTCGATGTATTTTTCCTATTCACGTGTAGGAAACGTTTCAATTACTAAAAAGAAGTGTGGGTAGTGTCAGTAAATGATTTTCCACATTACAAAGAGAGTATGTTTAAGATAGATAGATAAGATATGAAATAGAGATAGATAGATAGATAGATAGATAGATAGATAGATAGATAGATAGATATGAACAGAGATAGATAGATAGATAGATAGATAGATAGATAGATAGATAGATAGATAGATAGATAGATAGATAGATATGAACAAAGATAGATAATGAACATAGATAGATATGAACAAAGATAGATAGATAGATAGATAGATAGATAGATAGATAGATAGATATGAACAAAGATAGAAAGACATATGAACAAAGATAGATAATGAACATAGATAGATATGAACAAAGATAGATAGATAGATAGATAGATAGATAGATAGATAGATAGATAGATAGATAGATAGATATGAACAAAGATAGAAAGACATATGAACAAAGATAGATAGATAATGAACATAGATAGATAGATATGAACAAAGATAGATAATGAACATAGATATGAACAAAGATAGATAGATAGATAGATAGATAGATAGATAGATAGATAGATAGATATGAACAAAGATAAACTGTTCGATAGACAGATATGAAGAGAGAGAGAGAGAGAGAGATGGATAGATAGATATGGACAGAGATATGAACAGAGATAGATGGATATGAACAGATAGATAGATAGATATGAACAGAGACAGATAGATATGAACATAGATAAATAGAAAGTTTTTTTTGCAAATTTATTATCAACCAATAAAAGATTATCTTTAAGGTCGCGCCTTTTAGCCCCCCCCCCCCCACCTTTTTTATCTCTCATATTTCTTCATTTCTCGAACTCCTGCTGCTGCTACCATGTCTTTTTTTCGCTTTAATGAACGATGAAAAGAGAGAGCGGGAGAGATAGAGAAAGGGAGAGAGTGAGAAAGAGAAATGGAGGGTGGTGAGATGAAAATTTCCGTTTCTAGAATCTTCTCCGCAAAGCATTCGTTCTGTTTATAAGCAGTGTTGCAGCTTCTCTCTCATCATTTGTTCACCTGGCAACCGGCTGAAATCATTAGCTTCCCCCTCTTCCAGTTGAGCCCTGGTTTTGTTGTTGTTTTTTTGTTGTTGTTGGCCAACCCGCTGTTCTTGATCCAACTTCAGTTCACAGGTAAGCGGAAAAAATCTATATTTTTATAAGTTTTCTTTTAAGTTTATTAAAATTACAATTTTCTGTGCTAGTTGGTGACTCTAGCCGAAAAAGGAAGCCTTTTTTTTACCTATAAAAAAGCGGACAGTGAGAGCTGTATTTTCCCCGATTTAGAAAAAACTCTCTAAATTCTAAAAAAAAAAAACTCCATTTTATTTTAAATATAAAAAAAAAAGATCCTTATAGGAATAAATTTTTAAAAGGACATTTCAATAATGTTCTGTGGTTGTAAAATATTTGTTGGAAAATATCTCTGATATATTTTTTTCTTTTTTAGTGCGCGGAATTAAAATTCATATTGATAAAATTAGACTCTAATTAAAAAAAAACATTTTCAAATTAGTGTATGATTGTGAATTATTTATTTTATTGTGGAATTGGACATTAAAAAGTTGGTATTATTATTATTTTTTCTCTGCCGCCGAATTAATCGTTATCCCCTATTATTTTCTTCGCTACCACCTCTCCCAAAATAAACAAAAAGTAAAAACAAAGATATTTTTCTCAAACGAAATTAAAACAATGTCACAGACTTACTTGTAATGAATAATAAAAAAAAATAATTAATTTTAACATTATCAAGAGCTTTTCTTGGTATTTTCTTTTCAAACATTAACCCCCTTTCCCAATACATGCACATACACAGGACCTGAGGTCAGGAAGAATGTAATCTATTCATAGTTTTAAAATACGCCATTTTACACCTGTTATTATCAGGCCCTCTAACCTCCTTTACCGACACACACCTAACCCGGCAAATAGTTGGTCTTATCATCACGCTAAAAATGAACAAGAGGTCTATAGTAGAACAAGTTTTCTTGTCTGTTTCTCTTGATCTGTTTTGTCCTTCTTTTTTTTTTCTTGAGCGCGGTATTAACTTCGTAGAATACACTATTTTGCTTGATTTTAACAGACAGCCCCCACCAAATGCTACTTTTTAAATGCTACTGAGCTGAGCTGTATTATTTGTCTAAATAACACTTATTGCCATTAATTTTCAATGTAACTTCACTTATCCTTTTTCCTTCGAAATATTAGCTTCTTAAAATATTTTATGTGTCCTGTGTGCGAAAATAAAGTCATTTCAGAAAAATAGGATCCAGAAACAGCTCTCGACTCAACAACGTTTTAAATCAGACGAGATCTTTTATATTTAAATCAGACGTTATTTTTTTTATGTTTAAATCAGACGAGTTCTATTAGTTTAAACTGTTTTAAGCTATTACTGTGGGCCAAAAGTAGGTTTTCTCTTAGTCGGGATGCACTTTACGTTTTTTAAAAACATTTTATTACAATTATATTTATTTGTTACAATCATATTTCTTTAGAACTGTTTATGCACATTTGTTTAACACTTTACATTGTTTTAGCACGGTTTAATTTCTTAAGCGCTCAAAATGCCCTCCTTCCATATTGCAACATTCTTTGAATGTCTCTAGAACACTATGATACACAGCACGACATAAATCCTGATCTGCATCAATTTCAATAAATAATTCTGAGATGTAATCTTTTTAATTCGTCCACTGTGTGCGAATTTCTCTTATAAACCTTTTTCTTTATTAGACCCACCAAAAAAAAAAAAAAAAAATCCAATGGTGTTAGGTCAGGTGAACGTGGTGGCCATTCGATTCTGCCTTTTCTTCCGAACCAACGCTGTGGAAAGGTTTGGTTAAGGTGGTTCCTTGTTGCTAAAGAATAATGGTGAGGTGCTCTATCTTTCTGAAAGAACAGTTTGGCGTAGTTAGCTCTGGTTTTGAGCTGTGGAAACGTGAAACAACTGTAAGCCTGCTCTTGGTCTGTCTCTTGTCTCTTTATATTGGTAGCAAACTCGCAGTTTTTTTTGGGTTTCTTTTTTTTGCGATAACAGAAAGAAGCCTAACACAAAATATCATTCAATGCATCTTAATCTAGAGAAAAGAAGCTATACAATCTTCTCAATGCTTGATTTTTGTATCAGAATCACTCTCGCAAAGACAAAAAAAATTGTCCAGCGACATAAAAAGATGGACTTTAATTCTAAAATGTTCGCGTTCCATTTGTGAGATGTAAGTTCCACTTGAGAACCGTTGCTTTGTGGAACCGGCTCCCTGATCACTACAATCTTAACCTATTCAAGTTTCGGTTATCTGATCCACATGTCCGTCTAAAATGGACCTCTTAGTCTGTAACCGTCTATCTGGGGTTACCCCCGGGCCTTGTACAGTGTGAATGTCACTGTAAAATAAATAAACATAACAAAAATAAAATAAAACTGAATTCTTCGTTAACAGTACACGACCTCAGTAAAACTGGTAAGCTGTTATAACCACTGAAGAGTAACCGCTGTAGCGAGGTTAGATATAGTTTTTCTCATTTCCTGTGCTCCATGCTTTTCCCTTCCTTTCTTTTTTCCCTTCCTTCCTTTCTTTTTTCCTTCCTTCCTTTCTTTCTTTCTTTCTTTCTTTCTTTCTTTCTTTCTTTCTTTCTTTCTTCAACACTCTTTCTCCCTAAGGCAATATTTCCTTTGTCCCTTTCTTGCTATATTCTCCCTTCCGACTGTCTGGCTAACCTCTCTCCATCTTATCCATCCCCCACCCTACACACTTCCACACACTCATCCCTTCGAGAGAACGGAATTTTTGGTACGGACATGCGCACACATATCAATGTCTGCGATACGATTTTTAAATCATAAATTTACTTTTTCAACGGAATAGTCACTATTCCGTTGAAAAAGTAAATTTATGATTGAGTCGAGGTGTGATTGGGTGGTTGTAGAGAAGAATTTTCTCATTTCGACATTTGCATTATCAACAGAATAATTTAAAAATAAAAATTGTTTATTTGAAATAGTTTTTATTTAAACCAAAATCTCCGAAAATTAGGCAAATGAATAGCAACCGTATACACGCGTGCTGGCGTGCACACACTGGTAAGCAAATAAATAATTACCAAATTTTGCCAAGAGGTGTTAGACATAATAGTGCTCGATGTGGTTAGACAGAGCAATAATATAAAAAGGAGATTACTGTTGTTCCAGCGAGAGTCAAAAGTACATATTTTTAAGAGAGAAAAAAGACGTTTATTTGAATACTGATGGATTTTCTCATACATTATTCTCTATATTTCGCGAAATATGTATATTTAGCGAAAATATACAGAATGTATATTTTCGCATTGATATGTGTGAAGCATGTATGAAAAAATCCACGTAATAATCAAAAACGTGATGTTACTATGATATCTACGGAGGCATTTCCAACTTATCGTAAATGACGATGCATTCATTATTGATGGAAAATGCTCAGGAAAACGATGTTTACTGGAGTTTTTTCTTTTTAATTTTTATTTTTAATGACATCAAATCAGTTTACAAATATTAAAATCTCTATTTGATGATTTAAAAAAGGAAATTGTATAAAAAAATTGTTAATGATTTTTAAAACATTTACCAGTTCATTGCCGCTAACTCTCTAATTCCTACCTAAACCTTACCCTAGCTCTTGAAAATGGACGATAAATATAGCAGCATCAACAAAAAAACGTTTGCGGCTTTTTCTATTTATTTATTTATTTTAAATTATTTTTTAAAGAATTATTTTATTTACTGTCCTTAAATAAATTGTATAATTACTACGTCTTCAAGGTCTGGTTTGATTACATTTTATATTTTTCAACCTTCATCAGATAGCCGCGATTCGAGAAGATGTTTCGACTAGTGTCCTATAAAGTAAAGATGATTAATTGAAGAAAGAAAAAATTAAAGACAAAAAAAAAAAAAAAACGAAAAAAACAAACGCGTATTTCAATTTAACCTTTCTTTTTTTCCTTTTTGGTTGGCTGGTAATTTATTTCAGATGCTGGAATAAAAATGGGGTCAGACGAGCCAAGACTGATTTGAGAAGTGGAAATTTCCATTTCAGAAATAGCGAATCCAGCCTATCCGGACTTGTGCTGTGTGTAAATTTTCCAGCCAAAAAGAAAAGAAGAAAAAGAAAACTGCAAAAAAGCCTTGATTTATTTTATTTTATTTTATTTTTTCATCTAACTATATACTAATTTATGCATAATGAGCATAATATATCAATCGAACAAATTTAAATTGGCGTCAAATTATTTAATTACCTATTATTTTATTTTATTTTTTCTTTCTCTCTCTCTTGGGAAATTTCAAATTTTTAACGATGCGATAAGGGAATTTCTACAGATATTTTATTGTCGTAGAACTTGCCATGAGCCTTCTCAAACATTAAAAATTAAAATTCATCCGAATATTAAAATCGGAAAACTGAAATATTCACGGGTTTAAAAACCAATTTTATATAATTGGCTTTTTCTTAACAAGATTTCGTTCGGGCTTTTACCACTTGTCTTTTGGAAGGGATTAGCAGAGGAGAAGGGTTTTTTTCCGTCGGAGTAGATGCTGCGGTTGTAATATGTTCCGTGTTGGAGACCTTTCCCCTTCCCTTGCGTGTAACCTCTGTTCCGTAGCGCAGTGGTTTTCAACCAGGGTTCCGCGGAACACTCGCGTTCCGCCACTAAAGGCCAAAGGTTCCGCAAGAAGTTACACAAGTACAATGGTTAATATAATTAATTTATTGCAGGGGTTCTTCGAGCCACTGGAATGTTTCCTTGTGGTTTCGCTCCAGCAAACTGCAAAAAGGTTAAAAACCACTGCCGTAGCGGCTATGACAAGCTTAGACCAGCGACCCGAGTGTTTCCACTCGGGTTCCCACGTAAAACCCGACCTTATGTCACAACATGGCTCAGTAGGGAATCAAGGCAGAGCCCGGGCTTTTACCACTGGATATATTCTTGCACAAGGGCAAATGATTCGGTGCGAAGAGGGATAGAGATGTAGGAAGATTATTTTTAGTTAATCTTCCCAAGCGGAGCGAGCCTGCTTGCCTAGAAAAATCAGTATTCGACTTTTTCTTTGTCAGAACTTGATCACCGATAATTACGCGGAGTGAATTATTTATTTATTTATTTTTTTTTTTTTGAGTCACTAGACTTTTATTTTGACATTAATCTTTTGTACAGAAAACTTTGTCTTTTTTGGAAGGTGGTATCGCCTGCTTAAATGAAATTTGTATTTGAATTCAATTTCACTTGTTAAAAATGCATTTTTTTTTCTTTTCTTTTTTTTTTTTTTTTTTAAATAAACCTTTTCACCATGAAATTAATTTTCCATTTTGTATTTTGACTAGTTTCTCTTCTTGTTTCTGGCTGTCGGAAAATGTTGGGACCTCGTTCTAAAAGAGGAAAAACACAATTTAACAATATTACAGAACGATGGATATCGTGACAGATGCACCGGGGGATTTCATTATTATTATTATTATTTTAATAATTAAAATTAAAATTTAAAAAAAAAAAATTTAAACGAAAAAAAAAAAAAACGGAAAAAATATCCTAACGACACCGAATTAAACGTATTTAAACATTACTTCTTGAAATTCAATTGTTATTTAAAAAAAAAAAAATTAAAAGTGTATACGCTTTTTAATTTTTTTTTTTTTTAATAAAAAGAATAATCGTTTTGTTTTTTGTTGTTGATCTGTTTGTTGAATTTCTTGATCTCTCTCCCCCTCCACCTCTTTATGTGCGTCCATTGCTGCTTGATTCTTCAACGTCTGGGCGAAAACGTGATTCGATAATTTCTAGAACGTTCGCTCCAGAATCGATTTTACGGCTGCCTGGTTTCAATGGATTCTTCTGTGTGTAGAAATTGACGTGTCTTCTCTTCATTGGTCGATAAATGTTTGACGTAATACGGCGTACCACCTCCATCTTGCAAATTGTTCTGCTTTATAGAAAGCATGAAGTGGTTATGAGAATTCTTTTCATCTTTTTTTTTATTTCCCGAATCATCAACCCAATTTCATACGAAGGTTTTTTTTTTTGTCGGAATTTTTTAAATAAAGAAATACAATTATTATATTCTATCCTATTCTCACGAGTATGCTCGTGTTGGTTGTTTATATTGGATGCTAAATAAATGAATGGCCCTCTTGTTGATAATTTTCGGAACGTTTTCCTCAACATTTTCGCTTCTTAAAGAGTGAAAAACGTAACTGACTAGAAAGATTATGAATCAATAAGACGAGAAAAATGAACGAGGAATTATATATAATTCTACGTTCGTTTTTTTTTTTTTGTCTTAATAATACACCTTGACCTTTTCATCACTTACGATATTGTAGCAAGAGCCAAATTTTACAACGGAAAAGGAAATAGATGTAGATTATGTCTTGTTGAGAAATTACTTATATTAAAACACTTAAATAACCCTCGCTTATTAAACAAGAAATGAATTGATGGTTACATGTAGGCATAAAAAAAAATATCTGCTTAAATACGTTAATCCAGATTAATTTTTAATGTAAATTACTTTTTTTTGTTTGTTTTAAGAACAATTAATCTCCTTTTCTGCTTTATATAAAAATATTAATATTTACAACTCAGAAACATTATATATCTTACTTATTATGAAACGCAGATTGTTTGTGTGTGTGTGTGTGTGTGTACGTTTATATATTGGATCGGATTTCCTACATTTTTCAACCGATTTCAACAAAACTTCACAGGACTACTTAAAATTACCTTGCGATGGTTCTAACAGCGCAAAAATTTGGAAAAACACAATTGTTTTTGCACGAAATCAATTTGAAAACACGATTAAGAGGCATCGCGAGGATGAAAGAGGGACAACTCATATCGACTTATACTTATTATAAAAACCCAGGTTGTTTGTGTGTGTGTGTGTCTTCGTTTATATATGGGATCGGATTTCCTACATTTTTCAACCGATTTCAAGAAAACTTCACTTTTTTTTGGCAGGTAGTGTTTCTTATTGTCTTGCACACTATTTACTTTATTTTTACATTCAGAATGCTTTAAAAATTCCATTTACAAGACAATTGTTTATAATAAAATTCTATTCAATCGATAGACTCATAACGATTGAAAACAATGTTTTTGTTTGAGTTTGGGTTTGACCAATTCGTAAAAAAAAAAACCCCCAAAAAAAACATGCGTGTCCGTCAACCTTAAACAATAATCTTTGTCAATTTTATTTTTCAGTCTTTATGATGGTCGATACTTGATCTATCTCTTACTGTTACATTCCCGGGCAACGCCGGGCTTTACTACTAGTATATATATATATATATATATATATATATATAATTCCTTTTATGTTAATTGCCAAATATATTTTTAAAAATTAAAAATCTGTAATTTCAGTATAATATATATTTGCGCCAACATTTTAATAAACAGATATTTTTAAAATTTAAATTCCATAACGGTCAGTCTATACTCAGTCTGAAGATTGCGTTGTGCATGAAACTCCGAATTGTGCTATCGGTAAGGGATTATATATATATATATATATATATATACAGTGTAACCCGGATATAAGAGAGTTGTCAGGACCGGAGAAGATGTCTCTTATATCCGGGTTTGGTCTATTTTATATACATTAACACAGGCTCTAATTTGGGACCAGAGAAAATCTCTCTTATATCCGGGTTTCTCTTATATCCGGGTTACACTGTATATATATTAATTACAGTAAAGGAAATTCAACAATGTGATTTACTCGGTTTCGTTTATTAGACATTAAATTATGTCACTTAGCATCCTCCATAATTTACCTAGATTTTTCTGTTAGCCCGCTGAATATTTATGAGTGTTTCATAAATTTAAAAATTTGTAAAAAACTAACAACATTGTTACTTTTTTTTTTCTTATAAATACTTGTTGCAAAATAAAATCCTTACATCTGCCTTAATAAATTCCGTCAGAGGACGAAACGCGGCAGATAAGATAAGTTTTCCTTTTATCTTTATTCATATTGTCCTTTTACAGATATATTTTAGTTATATCCAAAATCTCTATATATTATTGTACATTAGCCATTGAAGAACATTTTGTTTTTATTGCAACGTTCTTCAGGGAAATAAGTTCAACTTTTTTTTAAAGCATTTTACTTAAAATTATTAAATTATTTAAAACGAGACTTTCAAGACATTGAGGAAATAAAACTAAAAACAAATGTCCAGTAATGTTCTCTGAGCTTTTATGAATTTAAGAATTGGTTCACGCGAAGCGATATGGTGCATTCACTGTGTTATACGGTCGATCCCGAAATAAGATAAACTGGCGCGCGACAAAGTAGATCGAGAGTGAAAAGGCTGTATAAAAAATGTTATTCCCTACCAAACCTAAGTTCTTGTGCCAGACACAAAAGCTTAGGTAGTATGAGAAATAAGTCATAGTAGGCACAAAATTACAAATAAGACTGCGTAAAATCTTAAAATGAAAACACAGACAAATTACGAATAAGGTACAAATACAAAGTTTGCACAAAAATTTTCCTTTTTTGATCCTATCAAGGCAGGATAACAATTTCTGAAAAAAAAAAAAAAAATTTTAAATTTTCTTTTGTTCTTGGCTGTCCAACTGCAGGAAAATTGTCTCTTAAACTTCAAAATTCTTTAGTCTCTCTGCAGCTGGCTGGTAACTGGTAACTGGTATCTTCTTGATGTTGATTTGCCTTGTCCTCTGGCTGTCAAAAAGTCTTCTCCTCTGAACTGTATATATTTGGAAAAATAGGCTCACAAGCCCCTTCCCCCATTCGAGTTGTTACTAGAGCTTGAGATCACTTCGCTCATTGGTCAGTATATAAGAAAAAATAATTTTCCATAAACTGGAAATAGATTTATCAAAAATATTGGCGGGTTTTAACCGTCGAACAGAAAAAGATAGACGTTTAACTTCTTTTTTTTGTTTGCACAACCCGCCTGGCCTGCATAAAAATACACTTCTCTTAAAAGAACGTGTACTATAAAAAAAAGTAGACGATTGAATATTTATTTAATTCTAACATTTTTAAAATAGTCAAAATAAAATGTTTATAGCTGTTTTAAATCATTTGGTACTAATGGACAATAAACGTTGCAATCTCTGTCCGTTTAAAACGAAACATTACACCCCTTTACATTGTACCCTTTTCATTACACCCCCATATCAGCAATGCTTGCTAAGAAAGTCTATCGCGTTATTTCCAACTTATTGTCTTTTTTATTACTCCTTGACCTTTGTGCTGCGAATACAACGGAACCTCAATCGACCTTTGAACTGTGCCAACAACTTTGCTTATTTTTATGTTGTTTCTACGAAAAATAAATTTATACCAGCTTTTTGTTTTCTTTCGATTTATACAGTCTCCGTGAAATTGCTTTTCAAGCACAAATTAACGTTTAGCACTCTGTACAGAGGTGACTTCATTTGTCAAACAAAATGATTGTACAGCCGCTACATGGTTGAATTTTGAGTTAGTGTTGTCATATCCTACTATGGCAACAGGAAAATGACTAACTGAAAATTGAAGGTGATGCTACTGCAGGTGTGTGGCAAATTGCACCCAGTGGATAAGGATGAAATACTTATGAATATTGCAGAGTGCTAAAGGTTAAATCTTTCCATTGGTGGGCTGGGTCTAAAAACATTGATTGCCAGGAAACAAAATGGGTCCACCAACAACTACAATGCTATCATTTAATTTTAAAAACGAATAAAGAATATATATATATATATATATATATATATATATATATATAAAGGGGTACAATTAAATGTTTTTTGTGTGTGAAAAATGTGTATTTTTTAGTAATTACAGTGTATATGTACTGTATATATATGGTTACCATTACATACCAAATGTAAATACAGAATGTTATATTTGAATTATTTATTTTAATTTGAAGTAATTGGTTGATATTTTAAAATAGTTTACTGCACAAATTACACATTAACAGATAGACTGCATGCCATGTTTTATTGTGCTATCATATTAGGAGCAATTGTTTGTGTTCACTCGATCAGTGCTTCCCGAACTATCTAATATGGCAGACCAGTATTTTTTCTAAATGTGTTACGTACTTGTAATATTTCGTGGTAATATTAATTTACACCGGAAACGAATGAATATAAAAGTTGACTATTTTTTATCTTCCATCTATTTTGCAAAAAATAATTCAATATCAAAACATATATAAAAAAAATAAGCAGTTTATTAACACAAAAACAAAAATTATATAACCTTAATCTTTACAAATGATTCCTTAGTATGGCCTGGATCACCACTTTGAGTAGCACTTTGAGTAGCACTGCACTGAATGATTGTTCGAATCTACCAATAATTGCTTCATAAAAATACACTTCTCTTAAAAGAACGTGTATTATTAAAAAAGAAAAGAAAAAGAGGACGTTTAAATATTTATTCAATGCTAACATTTTTTAAAATATTCAAAATAAACTTTTTATAGCTGTTTTATAAAATTTGGTACTGGTGGACAATAAACATTTCTATCTCTGTCCGTTTAAAACGAAACAGTACGCTTCTTTGCAGATCAAAAGCAGAATAGAGCATTTTATACAGTCCAGTCTATTAAGAGCAATCGTAACTAGATGACTATTCGAATCTACCAATAATTGCTTCTGTGTCCAATTCATCTAACAATTCCTTTTCCATTTGGGGGATTTTAATCGCTGTGACGAAAAAGATATCAAGTGTAATAATTGTTTATATAATATACTTCATAAAAATACACTTCTCTTAAAAGAACGTGTATTATTAAAAAAAAAAAGGGACGTTTATTTATTCAATGCTAACATTTTTAAAAATATTCAAAATAAACTTTTTATAGCTGTTTTAAAACACTTGGTACTGATGGACAATAAACATTTAAAACGAAACTACGCTTCTTTACACTTCAAAAGCAGAATAGAGCATTTTATACAGTCTACTCTATTAAGAGCAACCGTTTGCGTTGATTATTTGAATCTACCAATAATCGATTCTGCGTCCAATTTATCTAACAATTCCTTTTCAATGGATAGCAACTTGTATGATTCTAAATTCTCCTCAGACAGCGAATTTCTTAACCGTGTCTTTGAAATCTTTAATTTTGAAAATGTCCTCTCCACATTTGACTTGAGTAACTGATAGTGCGCATATAACTTTATAAAGTTTTTATTCTTTTCTATTACTAAAACAGTTGCCTGTTTAATGCGTTTTTATTTGATATAGGGGCCCTCTTGCCATCGTGAAGTCTCACAGCCTAGCCAGATCGCCATTGACTCTTTTGTTAACAAATTGGTGACCCTAAGTAGAACTTTATTCATCAACAAACTTTAGATCACATTCTGCTGTGAAAATTCAAGGGTGTGCCACATTCCTTTCCTCCACAGTAGAAACTTAGGAGGTATCCAGCATCCATACCCCAACGCACACGGTAGAAATTCAGGAGTGTCCCCACCCCCGCAAAAAGTTAGGGGTCGTCTCGTACCCCACCACGTAGAAACTTAGTGGTGACCTCCATTCAATTACATCTCTGGAAGAAACTTGATGTCTTACATCCCAGCAGCAGAAACAGGGGGCGTTTTGCATCTTAACCCCCAGCTAGAAACTGAGGGAGTGTCTCGCATCTCCCCTCGCCAGAAAGTTTACCGTACTCCCCCCCCCCACCTCAGTAGAAATTTAGAGGTGTTCTTCATCCATTTCCACCTCCTGGTAGAAATTTGGGGGTTCCGTAATTCCACAAAAGAGACGGATTGTGCCATGGGCATGACGATAAACTACATCCGGCAGCAAGGCCTCTGAACCAGGAGGTATTGAGGGTCATAGAACCACTTCTTAATTGCTGATGTTCCCAGTTCAACTCTGACCCGAGGCGGTAGCACCTGTTAGGATCCCAGCTATGGGCAAATAGTTAATCCCCAAAAACTATGAGAGTGCGGATGTGGATTTTTATAGTAAAAATACCAGCAATACATTTTGGGGAAAATATATTACCAGCAATACATTGACTTTCGACAAAAACCCTCTTTACAAAAATACATCAGTGAAACCTGATTTCACAGACTTACAAAGAATACATATTCTCTTCATACGAACCTATCTTAAAAATCTTATCAGCGTTAAATAACCCATTGAGGTGTTGATATGCCGTGAAACAAAATAAACTCAAAACCTGATCTACAAACTGATTTCTTACAAAGAATACATATTCTCTTCATACGAACCTATTCTAAAAATCTTATCAGTATTAAATAACCCAATGAGGTGTTGATATGCCGTGAAACAAAATAAACTCAAAACCTGATCTACAAACTGATTTCTTACAAAGAATACATATTCTATTCATACGAACCTATCCTAAAAATCTTGTCGGCATTAAATAACCCATTGAGGTGTTGATATGCCGTAAAACAAATAACCCAAACTAAGGCGGGATGTGATAGAATATCTTTTTTAACGTGGGGTGGCCATACACATGCATACGCATATAGACCCAGGATAAAAAAAAAACAAAAAAAAAATAAACAAACTCTTTTCAAAAATACGTCAATGAAACCTGAACTACAAACAGATATCTTACAAAGAATACATATTCTATTAATATGAACCTATCTTAAAAATCTTGTCAGCATTAAATAACCCACTGAGGTGTTGATATACCGTAAAGCAAAATAAACCCAAATCTTGACTTACAAACTGATTTCTTACAAAGAATACATATTCGATTCATACAAATCTATCCTAAAAATCTTGTCGGCATTAAATAACCCATTGAGGTATTGATATGCCGTAAAACAAAATAAACCTAAACCATCTAATTAATGGTCGTATAAAGATATTTATATGGCATGTTCTAATTCATTAATATAATCTATAATATTATTGTCCTATATTCTATGTAAGTAAAATATTGGTGATGCTTTTCAAGAGAAGGTAATCGAAGCGAATTTATTAATTATAAAAGTAAAACGTATGCAGTTGTTAAAATTATAAAAAGGAGTTAGCAAACAAACGGTAACATTTTGATTATTTAAATACGACGTCCTATTAGTTTATTTTATTTAAGAAAACTTTGG
Organism: Acanthosepion pharaonis; assembly: GCA_903632075.3. Taxonomy (NCBI): domain Eukaryota; kingdom Metazoa; phylum Mollusca; class Cephalopoda; order Sepiida; family Sepiidae; genus Acanthosepion; species Acanthosepion pharaonis. The sequence goes on along the minus strand of CAHIKZ030000376.1, from coordinate 301,077 downwards.
CTTAATTCTTTCAGTACGTAATTCGACATAATCTATCTTCATACTTCGGTACCGCCACGGACTTTCTAATAAAAAGCGCCCCGAAGAACGCATTTTAAATTATTTAAATACCTTCTTTGAATTTATGTTTCGGTTCTATTTGAACGATAATAGTCTAAATTGTAGGATTTTTCCCGGTTGTGTGTGTGTGTGTGTGTGCGCGCGCGCTTGGCAATGAGAATGGAATGAATAAGACCCAAGTCACGAAATAACTGTTTAACAGCTTTTATTTTTGGTTGAAAGAGAGTGAAAAATAGTGGTATTTTGCGGTAAGAAGAGTTGGGTTTCCCGGTTAACAAACTTCTTCCCTTGAGTAGATGTTTCGCAGAGCGAGATTTCTCCGCTTGTTTCCACGAAGAACGAGAAATCTCAGTGTCAAACTGCTAGGACTGGTACGACTCTTCTGCAGCAATGGTTATATGTAGTTTCTTCGGGTAGGTAGATTTCTCTGCTTGTTCCCACGAGGAACGAGAAATCTGAGTCAAGCTGCCGGGACAGGTCACGTGTCTTCTGCAGTAAGGGTTGTGAGTATTCTTTTGAACAGTGCCTTGAAGGTAGTAGCCACTGAAAAGGAAAAGTGGAAAAGAGGCCCAACAGGGTTCTGTCAGCGTTTTTATGAGTTCTGGGATTTCCGGTTGTTCCTTGCCGATTACTTCTGTTGCTGCTACTGCTCAATCGAGCAAAGTAAGGAAGCCCCCCACAAAAAAAAAAAAATTCCGTATATAATAAACTACTATTTAAAATTTAATATTTGTTCTAGTGATGTCTTTCGAAGTCTATTAGTAAATTTAGGAATTAATTGTCTGGATTTTCTAAAAGTAATGCTTACCTTTTACTTAAAACGGAATGAAAATAACGTTTTATTTACACACGGTATCCTATGAGGTCAAGGGACAAAGTAGACACACTATAATTCTACCCCTGTCCGAAGATAAAAACTGACTGAATGGAGATATGAAATTAGATTAATATTTATATTACTCTTCCGATATTGAATATATACAGTCAAAGCGAGATATCAGAATTATTTCCTTTTTTTTTGTTCATCCATAGTAAAAATAATCTAACAGTTACTAAAATGTAAAAATAAAATAAAATTCTTTTAAAAGACTCACACTCGAAAATGCTATTAAACTTTACATTTTTTTAAAATCTTCAAACAAGTTTTTATTTAATAAAATAAACTCTTGTGACGAACAACAAAGGGGTTAATTTAAAAAATGCACTGAAAATTGCAAGTAATTTCTTAAAAAATAAATATCAAGTCTAATTTTTTTGTCCATTGTGAAAGAAAATAAGGCATTTTGATAAATTATGCAAGCATAAATTTAAAAAAAAATTCTCGAATTATTTATGGTAATATGTGGCCGTTGCTGTGTACATTTTTGACGCGAGTACAAAATCACTTGTTACGGAATACGAAGGTGAGGGCCAGAATGGTCAGCGATTGGCTCGAGTGCCTTGTGTGCTGGGCATTCTGACAGTGATGGATTGCCTTTTTCTGGGTTTTGAATATAAATTCAAAACGGCGCGAATTCAGCAGAGGGTGTCAAGAATTCTGAAGCGTCGATTTGCCTCTCACACCCAGGTTTGCGACCGACTAATTCCACCCGCGGAGGGACGCTGTGCCAACGGGCGACATGCGTTCTTGTGACGTCATTCCTCCTACTGCCTCTTAGAATCCAAGAATGACCCTTTTCGTTGATACCGTTTTATTTAGAAGCGTGGGGATCCCGAGACGACACAGAACGCAACACACTCTTCTTAAGGGTTTCTTCATATAAATTCCAATCTTATGAGACGCTAGGAACCTCTAACCATAAAACATCGAATACTTAACCACAGCAGTGTCAGAAACTGATTTTAGAGGTCTGCTCTTTCCCGGGGGATCAATTTACAATAAATTTCTATTTCAAACAGAGCAAACCCCTAAACCCCTGAAGTACCTGACAGAAATAGACCATTTGCCTATTTTATGGACATGAATTAACCTGATTTGAGGTTATTTTACGAATAAAACCTTTGTAGAGGGGCCGTAACTGTTTTGTTTTTTTGATAGAAGTTTTTTGTTTTTTTGAAGAAACGCATATAAGGTTCAGATATCTTGTGCCCGCCGAGCCCAACTACATAAAAAGACTTGGACTTTGATTAAGTCCAAAGAAGAAGGCAAAGAAAAAATTTGAAAACACAAGACCGATAATATATGTATATACAAATATATATTAATAACAAGTTACAATACATGGAAACAGTACAAAGGACGAAGTGTTTTCATGTAGAATATTCTGTATGTGCGTGCGTGTGTGTGTTGTGCTTGTTCTGTTTCCATGGTATTTTTTTTCATTTTAGCGCCTACAATTCGAGGTTGATAGCTTTCTTCCTGAAGGAAAAAGAGATTTACCTCAAGGTGTCGGCGCGCAGACCTGACGGAAAAAAAAAGAGATAGAGGCGAAGGGTCCGCGGCTATTTATAGCAGCGAAGAGAGACCCCTGGTGAAAGGGTTAACGGACTGAAGGAGGAGTTAACTCCGACACCTTTAAGACTCGACATGTGCATACCTTTTCTCAGTATAGTGTAATACAGTGTCTACTTTGTTTATCATTCCGAACGAACCTTGAAAAAAAAGGCTCTTTTTAAAATTTTTATTCATATAAAGCCGGACTTTAAAGTGTTTTTTTTTTTTTTTTTTTTTTTTTATGATTCAATATATCTAATAGGCAACCGTCTGTATAAATCTAAACCTGAAATATACCTAATATCCTATGTCTAAACCACTGTAACCCTTGTTGAGCAATTTACCTTGCCCCTTATTTTAATTAAAGTTTGATGAAACCTTATCAATTCCAATTCTGATGAAAACCAAAATTAACCTTAACCTTTTTTTTATTATAAAGAATTGTTTTTAAAGGTTTCATTTGATTCGATATTTAAATTTAATTGTAATTGATTTTTATTTATTTTTAAAAATTTTAGCCATATATTTGAATTTATTTATTATTTAATTTAATTAATAATTGATTTATTTTAAAATCTGGTCGATTCATATTTAAATTTATTCGAATATAATTTACTGGTGAATGCATATTTTTGCATACTTGACCATAAAGATGGCAGTCACTAATGACGTCATTTATGGCGGCCATGATATTTGGTAAACACTTTTTGTTTGGTGGGGCAGCCATTTTTGCCCTTGTAACTTTGTGGAGGTTGTGTTAATGGATTAAATTATATTGATTAAAAATTGTTGGGTAAATTAGGCTGCGTGATGAAATTAACAATTTCCTCTCACATTAAATTTCATTATTCAACAAACATAGAATAAGGACATGAGAAACAACAGTTTTTGCACAACAATGAATAAAATATTTTTATAACAAAGAGGTACAAACAACTGGTGTAAAGATGTGGTTTTAAAAAGTTCAAACGTCCTTTTATGTTTAGATGAAAAGTTATCAAAGTTCTGGTTTGATAGATTATAATTTGTTGAATAGTCTGTACAATAATGAGAAAGTGTGTTTTGATATTATAGTAATTTAGGGAAAAAATAAAGTTCAAGTTTGTATTTGAAATAGAGAAATATTGTTTACGACTTTAAGGTTTACGGAATTGTTGCTCTTTGATTTGTTTTCAGTTGTTCGAAGAGAATATTCTAGTTGGGGTAAGTGGTTCTTAACAAGCTGTGTTTATGTTAATTGCAATAATTAACATTTGAGCTTGAAAGCGTATGAAAAAGATTCGTGTATTAAGTTGAATGTGGAAAACTTGAGTTGATTGTTCGTCATAAAATATTGCTGTGTGAATGAGTGTTCTCTCAGGCTGGAATCATGTTAAGGAACTTTAATGTAAAGCCTGGAACTGTGTGACGAGTTCAAAGGATTCCGATCGGCGCACTGTCGAAGATAAAAGACGTTTCATATTTTATTGCTAACTTTAGTCACGTGATAGGCTCACAGAGGCTTGACAGATTTTGGCGGAATTATTTTTTTGGTCAGGTCAAGAACTAGATCGATGTTATTCGAACATGACTTAAATATTAAGTGTCCAATTAGAAGTTGGGATTTTCTGAAAATATACTTTAAGCTGAATAAGCTCTGTGATCCAATTTTTGTACGAAAATTGATATTGATATTCGGGCATGATTTAAATATCAAGTGACCAATCAGAAGTTGAGGTTTTCTGGAAATATTTATTAAGCTGAATAAGATCTGTGACCCACTTTTTGCACGAAAATTGATGTTGATAAAAAAGGTGGTGGTTGGGTGCTAAAACTTCATCGGAGCCAATGATATATAGGTGTCCATATTGCCTTTATTCTGTTTCAAGAAGAAATTTGACAAGATAATGATAAGTTTGCCCTTGTATTCTGAAACAATATGTTCCCCTTCTGGGTATGACATTTATCGTTGCACCAAAGGGACATAAATGAAGATGCTCTGTTGCATTTACGAATATTATTATTATTATTATTATTATTATAATTTTGTGAAAATGACTAAATTATAGGATTGAAAAAATTATGGCCGGACATTTGACCAAACAGACATTTGGCCGACGGACATTTCACCGAAAAAGTACAAGTAAAAAAAAAAAAATAGTAACAAGCAATACTTTAAATATCTTAATTAGCAGTATTATAAGGACTAATTACCAATTAATTTCTAGTGATTAAATTACTAAATTTAAAGTTAAAAGTTTTTTTTATTTCAATATTTGTTTATTGAAATTAGTATATTTAAAAATATTTGTGTGTATTTGTGTAAAAAGTAACAAAGGGTAAAAAGTAGCAGCTAATTATTTAAATTCGTATTTAATAGTAAGATAAAAGCTAGTTCATCCCTTTAAGATAATGATCATTAAAATTGAAATTGAAAGATCTTTCATATTGTAAAAGCTTAAGATTTTTGCTGTAGTAAAATGTGCTTATTCTCAAAATACTTATCATCTTACAGTAATAAAATATAACATATACAGAATATATTTTTAAAAAAGCCTGTAAAAAAAAAACCCCAAATTATAAATTAATCCAGTAAATAAATATAAATATATGTACGATAAAAGAGTGTGACATACATGTAAGTACGCCACTACATTTTCGGCTAAATGTCCATTCGATTAAATGTCCGTCGATTAATTGTCTGTCGATTAAATGTCCGTTGGTTAAATTGTCGGAGTTAGCTCCTCCTTAGTTCCTTAATCCTTCACCAGGAGTCTCTCTTCCCTTGCTATAAATACTGGGTGACCTTTTGCCTCGATCTCTCTTTTCTCCTCAGGCCTTGGGCCGTATACCACCTCACGTGGAGGTGAGGTAATTCTTTTCTCTTCTTTCTTCATTTCAGCTAATACCAATACGTGAGCTCTCATCAACACATCGTTTCTCAAATTCTGCGAACACGCTAAGAACAATACCAATACACGTACGTACGAACACTCACCACAATACACACACATAATATTCACCACCCAAACTCAATGTAACTGTCCATGTGCTTGTAACTTGTTAATACATATATTTGTTTGTATATAATTATCAGTTTTGTTTGTTTTCTTTGCCTTCTTTGGACTTAATTAAAGTCCAACATTCTCATGTAGCTGAACCGGCTAGCAGGAAATTTTAACCCACGTGTGTTCTTTACATCTTCACCGCCACGGTCCACTACAAAATTTCCGACTACCGAAAAAATAATTTATATGTACATGCATGTTCAGGACTAATTTAAATTTTATTTGCAGTTCCCGCAGACTTTATTAAAACACTAACAGGAGAGCCCGGCGTTGCCTGGGGATGTAAGAGATAGATCAAGTATCGACCATCATAAAGACTGAAAAATAAAATTGACAAAGATTATTGTTTAAGGTTGACGGACACGCATGTCTTAGTTTTTTGTTGATTTTTTTTTTTTACAAATTGGTCAAACTCAAACAAAAACATTGTTTTCAATCGTTATGAGTCTACCGATTGAATAGAATTTTATTATAAACAATTGTCTTGTAAATGGAATTTTTAAAGCATTTTGAATGTAAAAATAAAGAAAAAAGTGTGCAATACAATAAGAAACACTACCTGCCCAAAAAAAAAGTGAAGTTTTGTTGAAATCGGTCGAAAAATGTAAGAAATCCGATCCCTTATATAAACGAATATACACACAAACAACCAAGGTTTTAAGTATAACTCGATATGAGTTGTCCCCCTTTCATTCTCGCGATGCCTCTTAATCGTGTTTTCAAATTGATTTTGTGCAAAAACAATTGTGTTTTCCCATTTTGGGCGCTGTCAGAACCACCGCAAGGTAATTTTACGTAGTTCTGTGAAGTTTTGTTGAAATCGGTTGAAAAATGTAGGAAATCCAATCCAACACACACACACACACACACACACACACACACACACACACACACACACACACACACACACACACCACACACACACACACACACACACACAACCTGGGTTTTATAATAAGTATGATTTACTTGTGTACTATAAAATGAGGATATTTTCATTGAATATATACCGAAAATTGATATGTGGAAGTTTAAGCTGTCCTGTAAATATTTTTGGATAAGTAAATCTATCTTTCAGACCCTTCCTCTCCTCCACTTTGTGTTTTAAGAACCCCCGTCAAAAGTATTTTCACGTGAGCAGTTAAAATTGCAAGGAAGAATGCATAAGTAATTTATTTCTTATGTCAAGATTGACAGCGAGTAAATAACACATACGATCATGATTTAATCTAAAAACTCCATGGAATTTCCCCGGATCCAGCTAGTTTATATTATTAGACATATTTTAAACATTTAGTTGCAATTGCAATATTTGTATGAAACAAAAACCCGCAAACTAATGCCCGGATGCTTTTATCGTCTGATCCTGTAACTACTGCTTAACTGTCCCCGCCACAGCTTACTTCCCTCGAGTGACGTTTATGGAAGACTACAAATTCAGAATTACCTGAAACAGATGGGGTTTAAGACAAGGATGTGTCTTCTTACCGGAACTATTTAATCTAAAAAGTGAGGCGATTCTGAGATAATTAAGAGTCCCACTATGGATGGCGGAACACGGTTTAGGTGAGATAACAAACAAAATTTATAAAAAGCTACAAAGGGCGGGAAGCTGTGGAGAGCCAGAATCGCCATTGTTCTGAAGGGACACGGAATATAGAAAAAGGAGAATGTTTCCGACGTTTCCCTTCAAATGGTAACAAAAACTAATATGGCGAGAGGAGTTGTGAGCTACGTCAGGTAACTTATGTTACAGCAAAGGTAATATGTAAACGCTATTTCTCTTTAATTATGATTCCGAATCCTTTATCTCTTTAGGGTCGTAGACGCGACACGTGTACTGCAGCTGTGGCAGCAGTGGCGTGTCTAGGGCAAGAGAGCCTGACGGATTTAATTCAATGTTTTCTTTCTTCTAGACTTGTGATTCCCAAAGCGGGCTGTATTGTTCCTCCCGGGGGTGATGGAAAAATCCAAGGGGGCGGTGATAAAAAAAGGTGGGCTGCCAAAAGGTGGTAGCGACACGTCTGTGCTATAACATACACCGGACACACCCATTGTACCTGAAGTGTATCTTGCCATCCTTTTAAAGTATATGTCATTATAGAACAATTATTACAGTAAATACTAAGATAGATAGATAGATAGATAGATAGATAGATAGATAGATAGATAGATAGATAGATAGAAAGAATATATATATAGAGAGAGAGATAGAAATTAGTGTATATATATATATGTATATATATTGATAGAGATATGCATGTATATATATATATATATATATATATATATATATATATATATATATATATTGATTCGTTGTGTCGTACTGGAAAGTATAAATCACAGTACTTGAAGGTAAATCGAGTTGTCCAGTTTGGCTACTCTTCAAAGAAGCTACCTGCAATTTTTGTTCCATCCAAGCAAGGCAATAATGCCACTAAGACGCAAGGAGTTACGGGGAATGAAAGAGAATGAAGAGACTTCAGAGGGAATCGGAAACCAGATCCTAAACAGGTAACAAGGGATAAACCTCTACTCCTGTTCAAAAGAACCAGGACTGTAAACTCATTTGGCATGCAATACGATCAAAGAAAATCCAATCAAAGCTTTACTATATATTGTGGGTGGGGCGTTAGGGTTGTGTCTTGATACGCAATGGGGAGGGCACCCCCACAAAGTTTGAAAACCACTGTCTTAGACTGATTGCCAAACAAGGCTATCGGACCCAGTCTGTCTTCTGTTTTATCCATAGCAGGGAGAACAGGTGGATCCATACCTTTCCCAAGGGAATTAATTATTAGTATTGATTTGTTTTTTACGGTTTATCAACCTTGTGAAGGTCATTTAAAGCCAGAAAATATTTATTACATTGCAAGAATTTTATGGATATAATGGTTTACTCATGCAATTCATATTAATTAACTCATAGCTTGGCAGGGAATAGGTGGATTCATGCCTTTCTCAAGGTTAGTGAATGTAATGAACTCGACCGGAATTCGAACGTGACTCTCCGATTTTTCATTTCTAGTCGCTATCCATTGTATAATGCGCATCCATGATCTCTAGATAGTCTTGAAAAAATGCTAAATGTAAGACTTGAATAAAAATTATAGTTTCTTTTTTTAATGTTTTTAATCGATTTTACCCCATACAAGGCTGTAAAGCCACTAAGACACAAAGGGTTACTGGATGTAGAAGAATTAGGAAGTGAAATATTAATAATGAGCGGGAAGAGGAAAGAACAGTCAGGAAGACAGTATTGATATGGTATTTAAATTTTTGCAGACTAAAGCTGGTTTGAATGTATGGAGTCGGAATTGTGAGAAAAAAACAGATAGATAGATAGATAGATAGATAGATAGATAGATATGAACAGAAATAGATATGAACAGAAATAGGTAGATATGAACAGAGATAGATAGATAGATAGATAGATAGATAGATAGATAGATAGATAGATAGATATGAAAATAGATAGATAGATATGAACATAGATTGATATATATATATATATATATATATATATATATATATATAGATAGATAGATAGATAGATAGATATGAACAGAGATAGATATGAAAATAGACAGATGGATAGATATGAAAATAGATAGATATGAACATAGATAGATAGATAGATATGAACAGAGACAGATATGAAAGTAGATAGATAGATATGAAAATAAATAGATAGATATGAACATAGATTAATATATATATATATATATATATAGATAGATAGATAGATAGATAGATAGATAGATAGATATGAAGATGAATAGATATGAAAATAGATAGATAGATAGATAAATATGAAGATGGATAGATATGAAAATAGATAAATAGATAGATAAATATGAAGATGGATAGATATGAAAATAGATAGATAGATAGATAGATAGATAGATAGATAGATATGAACAGATATAAATTTTATTTTTAAACACACACACAAATGACATGTATATATATATATATATATATATATATATATATATATATATATATATATATATAATTAATTGTATCAAAGCCGTAAAGGGGTTACGGCGTGTGGAAGAATTGGGAACAGAAACATTAATAATGAGGAGGGAGAGGAAAGAGTAATCAGGGGGATAGTAGATAGCGATTGACATTGCATGTAATTTTTTTCTAATTTAAGCAGGCTGTAAAGCATGAAGCCGGAAGTAAGTTTCACAAGCAAGAAAAGACACTATTACTATTAGCCTAGAATTTAAGGCTACATCCAGCCAGCTCAACTGTAACTTGATGAGATATCAACGCCAATCTAATACTACGTTTAATTTAAAAAATGTCTAGGTACCAGAGCGAAGAGCTCATCCGAACAATTACCATGAAAGTATTTATAAAAAAAAGACACAGAGAAGCAACCTTGTGACGGTGGGCAAGTGATTGAAGCCGATACGCCAGATGAGGACGAATAATATTGCTAATTCTTTGGATTTTATCAAGGAACTCAAGGTAAATAGCAAGGGTACCGGACCATATGTGGCAGCAATATTCTATGCATTGACGAATGGTAGACTTATAGATATATAAAATAGATTGTGGAGAGAATAATTGCTTGCACGATACAGTGAACCAACTTTCTTAACAACTGACCTAGTAATGGATACGATAAATTATGTAGGTTGTATAATTAAGGAAGTTAAGGTTTTTTTTTCAGGAAACAATACCAGAAGGTTATTAAAATCAACAATAATGTTAATACTCTTGGGAAAGATATAAATTCTCTTCTTCTTTTGATGGGTAAATACAGATTGGGTTCTGTAGCTTTGGGTGGCAACTGGTTTAGGAGAAACTGACTCTGAATTCAAAACTCTGTGTAGCTCTGGCGTAGCACATACTATACAGCGAAAGAAAGGATCGTTCGCATTGGTTCGATGATCCCGGCTAAAGTTGAATGATGATGATGGTATCAACTCAACAACTGTTATCGAATATGCTTCGTACATAAGAAACACCCAATTTCTATCTATCTATCTATCTATCTATCTATCTATCTATCAAAGCCTGTTCATTATCTATCTATCTATCTATCTATCTATCTATCTATCTATCTATCTATCTATCTATCTCGTTCTCTTCTTTATCTATCTATCTATCTATCTATCTATCTATCTATCTATCTATCTATCTATCTATTCAGAATATCTATCTATCTATCTATCTATCTATCTATCTATCTATCTATCTATCTATCTATCTATCTATCTATCTATCATTGCAAAGAAGTAAACTAACATTGCAAAAGTTCGTGACCGGTTCTCGTTTTTAATGTAAAATGACTGCAACTTGACATTGGCGCTTCTTTTGGTGCCGATTTCTGGTGCGTTTTACCTTGAAACCTTGCATCGTTCATTCGCGAGTCAGACTTTATTGAATGTTGATGTGTTGTCTACAAATGGATGCCTTAAATTTGGAGGATGAAAAATTGCACTTTCAACGTATTTCCTGCAGTAGTTTGCCGTTTCTTTCTGCGGTAGACTGGTTGCCAACCAAGGCTATATGACCCAGTCCGTCCCGATATTTAACCCATAGTTAGGGAGAAAGAGGCGAATTCATACCTTTCCCAAGTAAATGAATGTAAAACTAAAATTCGAATTTTGCTCTCCGATCTTATGATACGTATATATTTTGAAAACTGTTTAGACTGGCCTGAAAATTAATTTTGAATTTTCTTTTTCTTCTTTCATCCAAGTGGGCAAGTCTAAGTAGTCCCTAATTTTTCTTATCGCGCTTAATTTATTTTTTTTTTCTAGTCCGTATGCGAAATATTTTTCCTTCCGCGGTCAACTTCTGAATAATGACAAACAATGACCCGGTTGGACTATTCTAGTTTTGGTCTTTTTTTCTCTTTTCATTTTTTTCCTTGTTATATTGTCTACTACAACTTCTTATCCTTTCAACCCACTCCCCTCCCCTCCCCCGCGTCCTAGGTAAGACGATAAAGTACATCTGACAGCAAGGCCTTGATCAGGAGGTTTTGAGGAGCGTGGAACCACCTCTTAATTGCTGATGTTCCCAGGTCCACCCTGACCTGGTGTGGTAGCACCTGTCAGGGTCCCAGCTATGGGCAAATAGTTGACCCCAAACTGTGGTCAAAACACTATAAAAGTGTACAAAAGGGGTTTTAATACAAGCAATACTTTTTTGAATTTTTTTTACCAGCAATACATTTTTGAAAAAGAAATAATATTACCAGCAATAAAAATCTTATCGGCAATAAATAACCCATTGAGGTTGATATGCCGTAAAACAAACCAAACCAAACCAAACCTCCCCCCACCCACTATATTTAAATATCAGTTTTCCTTGATTTAGATTAACGGCTGGTTCTCGTTCGATCATCCAAGTTAAGCAACAAGCATAACTTTTAATTGTTCCATTTTATTATTAGTTATTGTTGTTAATCTCTTATTGTGCCTAATAAGATCTACGGTAGGAACGAATCTTCTATCCGTCACATAACTTTTATTACAGTCTATATTGTTATAATTGTTCTATTTTATTATTAGTTATTATTGTTAATCTCTTATTGTGCCTAATAAGATCTACGGTAGGAACGAATCTTCTATCCGTCACATAACTTTTATTACAGTCTATATTGTTATAATTGTTCTATTTTATTATTAGTTATTATTGTTAATCTCTTATTGTGCCTAATAAGATCTACGGTAGGAACGAATCTTCTATCCTTCACATAACTTTTATTACAGTCTATATTGTTATAATTGCTCTGTTTTATTATTAGTTATTGTTGTTAATCCTGTATCATTCAGTGCTGCAAGATTTAAGCCATAAATCGAAACGTAAGTAGTGTTTCTCTTGCATTCTGAAAAGCCGTATGTTGAAGGGGAAATAACTCTCAAAGTGAATGTAAGGAGACATGTTAAAATATTTATATATTACATTGACGATTTATTATTTTTTTACTGTTATTACACTATATTATTATAATTGTTTTATTTTATTATTAGCTAGTGTTGTTAATCTCTTATTGTGTTTAATACTATAATAATAAATCTTGTATCTCTCACATAACTTTTATTACAGTATATATTGTTATAATTTTTCTGTTTTATAATATAATGAAGAGTTGCTGCCACTTTTAATGGATGTAACTGATTTGGTATCTTTCAAAATAAACAAATTCAAAACGTGAGGCTTTTTTCTTATTTACTTATTTTTAAAGAAAAAAAACATCGTTTAAGAAAAGAAGAGAAAGAAATAATTATATTTTTACTCTTGTACTAACGATTCCGAAAAGGAATATAAAAAGATCTATGTGCTAGCTCATGTGAAGTGAAAACAGTCACATCAAGTCAGATTAAAAAAAAAAAAAAAAAAGTAACCTTTGTAGAGCCATGATTATCAATTCCCTGTAGTGACATTATCATCTATATAATAAATGCGAATATCAGTGTGTCACTGTGTCATACATTTTCAACTTTACTCCTAGAGGCCGTAACCCAACGTATCATACCATTTTGGAATCAGGCCGACACCGCGAGCAAATTAAAAAGATTCCGGGCCGGATCGGGACCCACAAACATAAAATTTTGGATTCCCAAGTTTTCATTACTACTGTACTGTGTCGGCGATGTTGTTGAGTAGAAGTAGAAGAATACATGTGGGGGTTAAGATTTTCCTGCTAGCGGGTCTAACTACATGAGAAAGTTGGACTTTAATAAAGTCCAAAGAAGGCAAAGAAAAACAAACACCAGACCGATAAATATATGTAAACAAATATATGTATTAATAACAAGAATGGTTACAAGTTACATGGACAGTTACATGGACAGAGTGTGTGTGGTGAATATTATGTGTGTGTGTGTGTGTGTTGTGGTGAGTGTTCGTACGTACGTGTATTGTTCTTAGCGTGTTCCCAGCATTTGGGAAACGCTGTCTCTGTGAGCGTTCACATCTGCGAGGTGGTAAGGCTGAAAGCCTGAGGAAAAAGAGGTATTTACTTGACTCCCACTAAGTCAGGATGTGACACAAGGTCGGTTTAACGTGGGAGACCCGAGCGTTTCCACTCGGGCCACTGGTCCAAAACTGGTCATAGCATGTCCAAGCTGGTCAGATCTTAGTCAAAGCTGGTCTTGGCTTGTCCTAGCTGGTCCGGGCCTGAGCCAGTAAGGATCGAACTCACTACTCAGTCGTAATTCTTATAGCGAGACAAGCTTGCTAACCATTACACCGCCTCGAGGTGCCCAAAGAGATTTTCCTAGCGTAGCTTAGATGTGGCACAAGGCCGAAAGTATGGGGCATCCAGTGAGGATCGAACTCACTTTTCAGTAGTAACTGATCTAGCAAGTCAAGCTTGCTAACCATTACACCACGCCGAGGTGCCCAGCCTGAGCAAAAAGAGGAAGAGGCGAAGGGTCAGCGACTATTTATAGCCAGGGAAAAGAGACCCCTGGTGAAAGGGTTAACGAACTAAAGGAGCAGTTAACTCCGACACTACGATTGTTTTCGGCGACGTTTTACGTGATTTTTTTTTTTTTTTTTTGCGACAAATTTTTTGTACGATAACAATTTTTATAATTTCGAAATAAATTTGGGAATAATTGAAATTAACTGCAAAATCCAGCGAAAGTCACCCGTGAAATAAAAATAAGGAAAGTAAGGACCTACGTACATCAAACTGTCTTTAAATTTAAGTGGCAGCATAAGAATTATCGTTGAACTTTTGAAAGGTAAGCTTAAAAAATAATGCAATAGTTAAATGCAGCGATCAATTTTGAGTTGTTTATTGTTGCCTATCGCATCTACTTCGCCCTACCTATTGTGATGACGGCCCAATAAAGAGCTATCCGCAGGAGGTAGTTTAAATGCCACCTGATAGGATGGCTTTTAAGCTGGTATATATATATATATATATATATATATATATATAATAAATGTAAACGGTAAGCTTAAATATTAATGCAATACTTAAATGCAGCGATCAATTTTAAGTTCTTCTATAGTTTATTGTTTCCTATCGCATCTACTCCTTCCTACCTATTGTGATGACGGCCCAATAAAGAGCTATCCGCAGGAAGTAGTTTAAATGCCACCTATATATTTCTAAAAAATCTATTATATTTTCAGATGGCCTTTGACCTTTGCACGGTTCAATATATAACATTATTTTACAAAATTTCAAATAATTTTATAAGATAAAAAATGTTAATATTTATATTATTTTACTGGAATTCCCCGGTCGTTTTCGACGTATGAAGGTCAAGCAGTTCAGTTCCTAGGAACCGACAGCCAGACAAACTGCACATTTGATTTGATTATAGCAGTGAAGGCTTTGTGCAGAACCAACCACACTTTTTGAAGAGCTGAATACAGATACCTGTTGCCCTAAGGGCCACAAGGTACTCCGCAGGTTTGAATTCAGAGTTGTTCTCTTCCTCGACCAATTGCCATCCAAGGCTATAGAACCTAGTCTGTCCTGCTATTTATCCATAGCTGGGGGGATAAGAAGAGGATTCATACCTTTCCCAAGGGTATTAGCACGTAAGTGAATGTGATGGATTCGACTGGGATTCGAACTCAGCTCTCCGATTCTCTGCTATCCATTACTCCACCGTGCCTCTTCAGGCCATAAGAGTTGGATTCATGCCTTTCCCAAGGGTATTAGCACGTAAGTGAATGTGATGGATTCGACTGGGATTCGAACTCAGCGCTCCGATTCTTCAATCCGAGCCGTAATCCATTACTCCACCATACCTCCTTATATCATTTAAACTGTATTCCTAAATTACCTTTTTCCTGTGTTGTTTTAAAATAATGTTTCAAATAATTTCAAAACAGCCATAAAATACGAATTTAAAGTATTTTCTTACTTACCAATTTTCCTTTGATGTTATTCTCATTAATTATTTCCCTTACTTACAGTTACTTATTTTTTGGCTTCCGTATGGGGATCAATTTACAATAAATTTTCACTGCAAATAGTTACTCTCCTCATAAAATTAGAAAAAAAATCATATGACATTATATAAACTGATTATTCTTCTTATTATGAAAGGTATATTTCTCTGTGGCTTTAATACTACATTCACCAAGTAGTGTTTTACCATTACCAAAAAAAAAAAACTGCTCTCTATTAATCACCACAGAGATCCTTCCCTGCCCCCCCCCATTAGAATGTCTAACGCTCAACTTCTCAAGAGCACCTCTCTGCGGCTGCTCGGTCTCACGTTGACTGCTGACCTGAGATGGAACAAATACATTGAGACAATTGCTTCGTCCACCGCAAGGAAAGTTGGCTCCCTGTGCCGCACCAGGAATTTTTTCTCCCCGGAATCGATCCTTCAGATCTACAAATCAACTACTCGCCCTTGCATGGAGTATTGCTGCCATATATGGTCTGGAGTTCCTTCTGTTTGCCTCGGGGTTCTTGATAGGCTCCAGAGGCGGATATGCAATATAATTGGCCCTGCTCTGGCATCTCGTCTACAGTCATTCTCTCACAGACGCACCGTCGCCTCTCTCTGTCTGTTTTACAAATACTTTCATGGTAATTGCTCCGAGGAGCTGCATTCGCTGGTTCCCAGACTTCATGAGTTCAAGCGCCCTACGGGGCTGGCATCCCGCTCTCACCCTTTCACTATCGAAACTCCTAAATTTAGCCGTCTCTTCTACTCCAATAGCTTCATGTCTCGCACCTCTCGCCCGTGGAACTCCCTTCCCTATTCCAGTTTCCCTGAGAGCTATAATCTCAAGCTATTCAAGTGTAATGTCAATCGACATCTCCAGTTGCCTTGATCTATCCACTACCCTTCTCCTCATCCTTTCTTCTATCACTCCTATCTGACCTTGCTCCAAATTTTCTGTAACCCCTTGCGTCCTAGTGGCTTCTCGCCTTGCTTGGGGTTAAACGCTTAAAAAAAAAAAAAAAAAAAGAATCATAGCACACCACTCCCAATAGTCCTCATAGAAAGAAAATTGGAAAACGACCCCGCAGTAGGTCATATGATCTTTTCAAACATACCACCACAGCACTCTAGTGGGTCATGTGGGAGTCAACATGTCAAGAGAAACAAAAGATTTTAAGATAAAAAAAAAAAAATTACTAGTATTTTCTTTCAGTTACGTCTCTTACTTCTGTACTTCCCAGAGTGTGTTGAGGCCAATTTAGAGTTGATGGATCAGCTGGTCCCGACGAACGTTGCCGGTACGTTGTATGATAATTCATTTTGCAGTACTGATGATAATGGCCGTAGCAATAATAAGAAATAATAATAAAAGTCCAAACTTAAAGAGGAGAAGAAAGGTTTATTCTTTTCTGTACCGGACCGAGACCCGCTTACACGCTAATATCTTGCGTAAAAGCACGGGTCCAACACCCATGTTCCGTGACTAATACAATAAACCTATTGATCACAGGCTGTTCAAAACGCCATGACATGGTAGGTCAATATCTCATTATAAAATGTGTCATCGCTATGGGATAAAACAACTGCAAACTGATATAAACATAATCCTGAATTTATAATTGAGAGATCAGATGTTTCCATCGTCTCGGATTTTTCTGTCAACACAGATTAAATAATCCAAGCAAATCGACCAGAGTTTATTTTCATAGACAGAAAAGAAAAGTAAAAGTTTGCATGCTGATTGATATGAGCGTATCAAATAACAAAAAAAAAAAAAAAAACAAAAAAAAAAAACATGGATTTTTCTATCAACGCAGATTGAATAATCCAAGCAAATCGACCAGAGATTATTTTCATAGAAAAGAAAAAAGTTTGCACGCTGATTGATATGAGCGTACCAAATAACAAAAAAACAACTCTGTTGTTCGTTTTTAAATACTAAGCAAATACAAAAACCTGGAAATGGAAATAGAAAAAAAAGTGGTACTTAGAAACTAGAACTGTTCTTGATGTGGCTGGAGTTCTGGGTCTGATAAAGAAAGGAACTCAAGAACAAATCAACAAAATTCCTGGTGCACCATCCACAAAATCGTTCTCACATGCGAAGAGCTGTATTCTTTTATTATTCTGTTAATAACTGCCTTTTATTTCATTAAGTGAAATAACAAAAATATCACATCATTCGCCTGCCCTAGGTCATGGTCATGAACCGGCATATGATTATAAAGCATGCAGGTTAAAATATATTTTTAAGATAATAATAATAATAATAATAATAAATAGAAAAAATGTGGAAACTGAAAACAATAATAGTACCAGTCATAGTAGGTGCACTTGGAATGATAAAAAAAGGAACACAACAACACATGGAAAAAAATACCTGGAAATCGCAGATTAAGAGAAATACAAAAATTGATAAGTAGAGCCCACACTAAGAAGAAATGTGTCTATGTAACACTAGTGATGTTATGGGGGGTAGAAAAACAAATCATGAAATGTAGCCTTAACAAAACACCACTACCTGCCTTTGGTCTTCTCGTAGGTAGTGGGATTATAGCAGAAATCAAAAATCGATGATGATGATGATGATGATGATGATGATGATGATGATGATGAATATCTGCACTGGAAAATATGCAACTTTTACGAAAAAACTGCAAGAAACTGGTATAGACATCACCCAGACCCTGTTACAGAGATAGGACATGTAACAATTTTATGGGACTGTCAGAGTTACCTCCTCCTTCGCTCCTTAAACTAAGAGAACAGGTCATTTCGACCTTGACCTCTCGTTCGTGCTCCCTATACACTGTTAACCCGTGGGAGAGACTAGCAAGTTCCCTTTTTAGTTAAGTTATATTACAAATCTAGTTGTAATATTCCTCTAGACATTTTTAGGTCATAGTTCCCTTTAGCTAACCTCGTCGTATTTTATTATAGAGGCTTTACTGTTAGCTTATCCAATTCACGTGTTGGTCTCCCTTACCACAAGACAGTGGCTTCCCACTAAATCCAGAGGGTGTCGGCGCCTGAAACGGTCGGATACGCAGGCCCCTGGCCTTCGTTGGCCAGGGACGTCGATCACCGGGCTGCGTATTAAAAAAAAACAAAAAACAAACAAACTAAGATCACCCACATTTTTTTTGTCTGCCAACTTGACGATAGTTGGAAACTTTCCTTTCTCTCTCTCCTTCGCCTACTACTCTTGGCTCCTGTTTGACTATCGGCATTCCGCCCCTACTGGCTGCCCGCACGTCGTCCTTAACCTTTCCCGTACACTATGTTAGTAATTAATACGAGAGGTTACTAATATCGGACTCGGCCAGCAAACACGCAACGCCTGCACCGGACCTGTGACATGCCCGAACAACGCCAGCTCTTCTTTCCTTCCCAACACGTCAAGTTGGCAACCCGGCAACGACCAACTACAACAACCAACAACCAACATCAACTGCAAAAATCAACTGCGATGATCCTGCCAACAACCAACTGCAACAACCAACAGCGATCATCCCGGTAACGATCAACTTCAACAACCAACAACGATGATCCTGCCTGCAACCAACAACAACAATCAACTTCATCAACCAACAGCGATCAATCCGGGCAACAACCAACATCAACTTCAACAACCAACAGCGATCATCTTGGCAACAACCAACATCAACTCCAACCAACAGCGATGATCCTGGCAACGACCGACACCAACCTCGACCATCAATGCCTGCACTAGAACTTCTGCACCTCCATCGTTCCGACCTCCTTATTTTCTTTTTCTAGAATAAATTAGCATACATATCCTCGTTCTGTCGTCTATATTGTTTCACCGTCAGATTTAACGTCTTCAAAAATGTTAGCGGGCCTCTTGTGACCTCATTCACCCTTGTGTGATACGGGGGCGCTCGGGGTACCGCTACAGGACTTTAAAATACACACGACAGAACAATGTAAGCTAATCACCATAGTGATAAAAGACCACAAGAACAGGATGTGTTTTCTTATTGACATTGAAGTGCCTGCAGATTTTAATGTACCTTTGAAGATCTTAAAAAAAAAAACTATGAAAATACAAGGATCTTGAAGTGGAAATATAAAAAAATGTGGCAATTGTGATATCAACAACTCCAGTTGTAGTTGGAGCACTCGGATTGATTGGGAAATATTCCAATAGACACATTGAAAGGATTCCTAGTGGCCCATGCCTTAAAGAAATAAAAAAATAAAATGTACTAACTAGTACAGCTCACACATTACGAAAAGCTTTATCTATGTAAAATGTGGGTGATCTTTGTTTTTTTTTTTAGTTTTTTTTTTTTTTGCTTTACTTAGTTTTTTTTTTTTTTTTACAAAAATGATTAATGGAAGATATTATGAAACCATTTCTGACCTTGGGTCTCTGGTTGGTACCCGGAAGAAAATGAGTATAAAAATATATCAAAAGAAATAATAATAATAATAATAATAATAATGCCCTGATGTTAAGCCAGTTATAGATCTATATATATTTCTGATCTTAGTTAATTAGAAGTGTTAACACATACATATTTTGTCTTGCTGAATTAAGATGGGCTACAGTAAATTTCCCGTACGCACTCACAGATTTCCTTGGTCAGTTGCCTGACCGTAACCAGCTGAGCATGTCGCCTAGGGGCTAACGCACTGCGCATCATTGTTCGTGACTGGAGGTGGTGGGGAAGCAATAGAGTTAGGTGTCACGAGGATTATTGTATTTTTTTAAAGTTTGAAGCATGAAGCACTCTAGGTCACTTGGGGTGGGGGGGTCATATCTAAATATTTGAGAATACCCTCAACTGGGGACCGTTTCAGCAGACTGTATTTGCGGTGAGAGAGAGATAAATAAAAGCAAATAACAAGAAGATCAAAATTTCACCACCTTTAAAAATAGACGGATAATAAAAATCGCCAGGCAAACAGAGCCATTATTCGACCAAATCACCAGAACGCTTTCAGAACCAGGATATAACGCTGCGCGTCAATGAGAAGCGGGCGGCCTTATCAAAGCGGATTTATAGATGGGAAATCAGAGCCAATAAACTAATTAAGTCCATTCTCCGATGTTCATCGTAAAATACCCAGAGACGAAATACAACATTTGCACGACTAAATGGCGACTTTATACAAGTAAACCGCTTCTTGCTACTTTGAACACACGGACATCTTCCTTCACCGCATGGTCAAGCGGCGACTACTACATTTTGATACATACATACGTATACATATATATATATGTGTATGTGCCGAACTCTTTCTCCGTATCTTTCGTATGCACCAGGACTTCTACGCTTTAACTTTTGAGACTTCGGCTTTCACCATATTCTTCTGTATCATCATATTGTGTATATAAAGATTTATTTTGTATTTATAAACGTTCTGATCATTTTCTTTTAATGACTTAAGGTCAATATATATCTAAAACAAATATACCTTATATATGGCGGTCAGAAGATAACCTACTAACCCCATAAGTGCTAACCGCCTAACCGACCTGAAGGTATTTCAACTCGGCCCCACCTTCAAGGCTATGGGCTGTTTTTTATCAAAACAGTGCCATGATTTATGATGATGATGATATTTCATCATTCTAGAAATAAAGATCTAAAATTTCATCATTCTAAAAACCTTTCCACCACAAGCAACGGTAGTAGCAGTAGTAAAAGGAACAACACTGACGTATCTTCTTTTTTCCGTGAAAATCCATAGTTGACGGTTTCAAAGGCTTTACTTAACCACGAAATTCTCGGAACAATTATAAACAAGTAATCGCAAATTTTAAAGAAACAAA
Source organism: Acanthosepion pharaonis (assembly GCA_903632075.3). NCBI lineage: Eukaryota > Metazoa > Mollusca > Cephalopoda > Sepiida > Sepiidae > Acanthosepion > Acanthosepion pharaonis. The sequence goes on along the minus strand of CAHIKZ030000376.1, from coordinate 279,831 downwards.
AAAAAACCAATAACTCTGAGAAAATTTAACACGCACAAAATCAATGTTGTAAATAACATCACGAAAAGAAAAATACACATTCTTGTCATTAATTTCGACATGTGTCACAAAGTCTTATTGTTGTATGTTGTTGTTGTACGTTTTTCGCATTCCGCTACCACTTTTTTTTTTAATCAATGTCAATTTCTGTCCAAAAAGCGGGTCACATAGCTTATCCAGTTTCATACATATTTTCAGAAAACCTCAACTTTTGATTGGTCGCCTAATATATTTAAATCATGTTCGAATAACATCGACCTAGTTCTTGACCTGACTAAAAAATAATTCCACCCCAAATCTGTCAATGCCTTTCGGGCCTGTCACGTGATTAAGTTGATTATAAATAGCAGAGACGAATTCCTTCTTCTTCCTTGATTTCCCTCGCTTGACTTGCTGGAATCTGTTCCAGCTTGACAGTCGAACTCTCCGCCTTCGGTCAGGGAGGAACCCGGACGAGGCTCCGCAGAAGGACAGAGTCTTGTTCGGGGAGGTAGACTGACCCTGAACTCGTTGATGCGGGTTCAAAAAGGGAATATTTTTGGCCGAGCCTACGGGCTCGGAGAACCCACGTTAAACCGGCCTTGTGCCACATGCAACCTTTGTGGGGGGTGGGTAGTTAAATGTACTTGATTTCTCTCGCTACAAAAATGTAGTTGTAAAAAAGAAATAGTGTTTCGACCCCTTGCGGGAGGATTCTTTAAAAATATATTCACACACGCACACATAAACGTACGTACGTATCTTTCCAACCTACAAACATACGAAACTTTTCAAACTTTTTATTACAACTTAATGACAAGCAACGGAAATTTAATTACAAACATTACGGAACCTTCACTCCTTCAACCCTTCTGAAGCTAAATGTTTACTCAACATTTTCTCAACTTTACAGAATTCTTTCGACCCTTTTACAGTGAACATCTTGAGCGGGAAGTTCATTCAACCTTTTATGAGCTCATATAAAAAAGTATTCCATTAGTACAAACTTTAATTCCAGTCAAAGGGAAGTAACTCCTATGCTTGTACGTCATTATACAACTATAAATGTCAATCTCGTTGTTGTTATAAAACCGTTTTTTTTTGTGTTTCTTCCTCTTGTTTCTCTTGTTGCCTTTGCCTTTCCGTTTGCTTACACATTCGTAAAGTAATAAAAAAAATGTCCGGCCTAATGTAGGCCGTCAATATTGACACACGTTTTTATTCATTTCATTTTCAGAGTAAAGAGAAAAGGTATCCTCTATCAAATACTATGATGTAACACAGGAAAACTTACATTAACAACTCAACTTAAAACACCGTTACAACCTGCCACTATACTGCATACATTTGGCTGTTATGCATGTGCTTGGTATACCCTTATTAGACTAGATACCATGATAGTTATGTTGGGCTTATTCGTATTCCTAGTGTTTCACGAAACAATAATAATAATAATAATAATGATGATGATAATAATAATAATAATAAAAGCTTCTCACTTGCTAAAAGTTTCTCACTTGCTATCGCATGCATCATCCCAAAGCTGATGTCGATCGTCTGTATGTGCCCAGATCCGAAGGAGGCAGAGGATTAGTTCAACTAGAACTGTCCTACAAAACTACAACAATTGGCCTACAATTTGGAAACTACAGAAGATTGGATGATGGTATGCGTCAAGGAACATGAAAGTAGTAAGCGTCTTTACTTCGTAATGAAAGAAGCCAACAAATTCAAAATGGAGTTTCAAATGGGCGTAGAGATGCAACTACAGCACAATACACCGGCTGAAACTGCAAAATACCTAAAAAAGACAGCAAAGACGAATGCAACCGACCAGTTACAGATGGCAAGATAAACCGCTTCATGGCCAATATTCTGCTCGTACCAAACAAGTTGACGTAGCTACGCAGTGCAGGGTTGAAAGCGGAAACTGGAGGTTTTATCCTTGCTGCGCAGGACCAATGCTTGCTAACTAGGAATTATCAAGCACATATACTAAAACATTGTGTCAGCCCAAAATGCAGATTCTGTGATAAATATCCAGAAACGATTGATCATCTTGTATCAGGTTGTACAGTGTTGGCACACTCTGAATATTAAAACCCGACATGACAGAGTAGGCCAATATCTGCACTGGAAAATCTGCAACTTCTACGGGAAGGAAACTGAAAGAAAATGGTATGAACACCACCCAGACCCGGTTACGGAGATAGGACCTGTTACAATTCTATGGGACTACACAATACACACTGACAGAACAATCAAGGCCAACCGGCCAGATATTGTTATTAAAGATGACAAACAAAAACGATGCCTCCTTATTGATATGGCAGTCCCTGCTGACTGCAATGTATTTTTGAAGATATTCACAAAGTTGTCAAAGTACAAGGACCTTGAAATAGAAATCTCGAAAATGTGGCATATGGGAACATCAACAATCCCTGTTGTAGTTGGAGCCCTAGGACTGGTTGGAAAAGATTGCAGTAGAGTAATTGAAGGGATTCCTGGAAGTCCATGCCTCAAGGAGATACAAAAAATTGTTCTGACAAGTACAGCCCACACCTTACGAAGGGCTTTATCTATGTAATTTAATTTTTTTTTTTTTTTTTTGTCAGTGGAAAGTGTCATGATGCCATTTCTAACCTTACGCCCCTGGGCGGGACCCGGAAAGAAATGTGTAAACGCCAGAAATCAAAGAAAATAATAATAATAATAATAATAATAATGATAATAATAATAATGATGATAATGATAATGATGATAATAATAATAATAATGAAAATAATAATAAAGAAACTATATTATTTACATTATTCGGACTATTGTCCTCATCTTTGTCGCCATATTTATCACAACGTCTCGGCCGTTGTACGCTCCGGCCCTCTTCAGGTGGTTGGAATTTCGAACTTCGAACTGAACCCTTTATTTCGTTCACTAGGGTAGACTTCTAGTTCCACGTGCCACGTTTGATGGATGACAGTTTTCAGTTATCTCCTGCTAATTTTCCCTCTATACAACGGCCGAAATGTTGTGATAAATATAGCGACAAAGATGAGTACAATAGTCCGAATAATGTAAATAATGTACATAATACCTCATCTCAAAAATATAGACAGATACTGAAAGGCCGAAACGTTATAATAAATATGGCGACAAAGATGAGGACAATAGTCCGAATAATGTAAATAGTGTACATAATACCTCATCTCAGAAATATAGACAGACTATAAAGAAACTAGTATGAACACCACCCTGACCCGGTTACGGAGATAGGACTTGTTACAATTCTATGAGATTACACAATACACACTGACGGAACAATCAAAGCCAACCGCCCAGACATTGTTATTAAAGACCACAAACAACAAAAAAAGTGCCTCCTTATTGATATGGCAGTCCCTGCAGACTGCAGTGTATCTTTGAAGATATGCAAAAAGCTGTCAAAATACAAGGACCTTGAAATAGAAATCTCAAAAATGTGGCACATGGGAACATCAGCAATCCCTGTTGTAGTTGGGGCCTTAGGATTGGTTGGAAAAAGATTCCAGTAGACTAATTGAAGGGATTCCTGGAAGTCCATGCCTCAAAGAAATACAAAAAATCGTTCTCACAAGTACATCCCACAACTTACGAAGGGCTTTATCTATGTAATTTTTTTTTTTTTTTTGTCAGTGGCAGGATCTACCCAGTCTTCACTTTCCAGGTTCGGTAGTGTCCAAAAGCGTATCAACATCCTTGTGGGTGACAAATTATTTTCCAATCTGTAGTCCCTTTCTCACTGTTGAAACGTCGCTATATCGCTATTTCCATGGGAAATGTTCAGGCGAACCTTATTCCCTAATTCCGCCATCATGGCTAAAACCCGCCATACCAAACACATTGTAGCGAACTAGCTTTATTCCCTTTGTTGGAGTTAGCTCCTCCTCAGCTCCTTAACCTTTCACCAGGGGTCTCTCTACCCTGGCTATAAATACTGGCTGCCCCTTCGCCTCGATCTCTTTTTTCCTCAGGCTTTCGGCCTTATACCACCTCGCATATGTGAGCTCTTACAGATACGGCGTTTCCCAAATTCTGGGAACACGCTAAGAACAATACACGTACGTACGAACACTCACCCCAACACACACACATAATATTCACCACACTCACTCAATGTAACTGTCCAAGTGCTTGTAACATTTAACTTGTTATTAATACATATATTTGTTTACACATATTTATCGGTCTTGTTTGTTTTCTTTGGACTTAATTAAAGTCCAACTTTCTCATGTAGTTGGACCGGCTAGCAGGAAATTTTAACTCACGTGTGTTTTACATACTCATCACCGCCACGGTCCGCTACACCTTCGTATTCCATTGGTGAGATATATGTTCCTCTCGCGCAGCTTCTTTTCACGAACCGTTGCTTTGTGGAACCGACTCCCTAGTTAATGCTTCCCCGATCACTACAATCTTAACCTGTTCAAGTGTAGGGTTAAGCCTCTACATTGAGGGGCTCTTGAGCCTTGTACAAAAATTGAGCATAATTGTAATGTAAAAAAAAAAAAAATTCGATACATGAAATTAAGACTGTTTAACTGTGCAAATATAAATCAGTTAGAAACCAATTTAAAAATATATTTACATACAAAAATGTTGTAAAAAATCTAAATTGCTATTTTACTTTTTTAAAAATAAATCACCAACGTCGCTATAAAAGTGGTTATGAAATTGGCCCCCCATTGTGATTTTCAGTAAATTTGAACTTTGAACCTAAATAAGCGGTCTTGTGACAGAGATATTGGAATCTGTCATATGAAATATTTTAATATTTTTTTTTAAGTTCCCGTTTGAGCTCAGGTAAGATTTTTGAACGTTGATTTTTTTTTTCAAGGCCAGTAAGCCCTCCACAAAGAGAAAATTCTCCCACACCAATTTGGCTTTACTGTAAGTTGGGAAGATTAAACTAAAATAAGTTGCCATTCTTTTCATTTTTTTTTTTTGCTTTTAGAGTCGGGGGAGGAAGAAAATACGGTACAGGTTTTTTTTTTACGTTGTCTGGTCACCATCTAAATATCTTCTTATTTCTCTCCCTTAGAATAGAGTGTCGAAAACGTAATACATGTGAAGACAACCCGGCTAATGACAGTAACTGCGAGCCGTTTTTTTTTTTTTTCTACTCAGGCGGGAATTAATTCATTTTTAGATTATATGACCTGTGTAGTACGTCTACGTGTCAATTATTTGCATACACATCTGTGATATTTAATATATATATATTTAAAAAAAAAAAAAACACTTCTGGAATGATCTCGACGTGGAAGCTGACTGGCCGGTGATTCACTCTCTTCTCCGCACATCTGACTTCCGCATCCTCTGGACTGGTGAATAACGCAAAAAAACACATCTTTAATTCTATCTTCCACTTTAGACATTTTTTAGTGTCAAAATAAGTAAAAAAACAAACAAACAAAAAATCAAAAACAAACAAACTATAAGGTAAGGATATACAACTTTTTTTTTATTTTTTTAAAAAAGAAAATTAAATATAAAAAAAAAATTTAATTCATTTATTTTTTTGCGCAATGACAATCAAGATAGATACTTAAAAAAATCTTTATGAAATTATTTTTTATAGGACTCCACTTAGGTAAAAATAAGAAATAATAATAATAATATTCGTACTTTCTCTTGATAAAATTACCCTTTTTTTAAGTAAAATTACCCATTATTATATAAAGACGTACTTGGAATAGAAAAATGTCAATCTTAATTTAAATTATACACAAAAAAAAGGACAAAAACCTTTATTTACACAATGTAATTGTAAAGTTGAATTATTATTCAAACTATATTATAACATAAATTTAAAAATTGATTTTCAAATTTTAGAATTTACTCTTTTTTGCGAATAAAAAAAAAAATTCTCGGACTTTAACGAAATGTTTGTGATTAATAATTTAAATCAATCTACCCAAATTTTTATTTGATCGCATATAAAAATAAAACATCCACCCTAGACAAAAAAAAAAAAAAAAAAAAAGGAAAAAAAAAAAAAAGCAAGTTAGTTTTAATAAACTTTTAATTTTCTCTTTTAATTAAATAAAAAAAAAGAAAAGAAAGCTTTGAAAACTCCACAGATACCTGTAGTAAAAATGTTTAATAATAATTTTTAAAAAACTGAAAAATCTTTCTTGAAGCTTTTTTAATTTATTGTTTGAGTCTTAGTTTCAAGCTAATAGATTTAAATTTAAATATTTCCAATAAGCAAAATGCTTTGCTGTATTTTACAACTAATTTAATTGCCTCCAGGTGAATTTTAAATTAAATTTCACCTGGAGGTAATTATTATTATTATTATTATTATTCCACATCAGAATGATTGTCACGTGACTCAGCAGCCCACTTCATCTTTTTGCGTAAAATCAGACACTGCGATTTTTCAATAAGTTTGTCAACTCTTGTGTATTTGAGCAACAACCCTTTTTTTATACATGTTTCATTGAATACGACTTCCGAGGAATATTTTTTAAATTTTTGTAATTTTTTTTTCGGTTTAGTCTATGAGGATTAAGACTTAAAGACTAAGTGTGTAAAAACAAAATAACAATGGAAATTAACCCCGTTCTTGAAAATGGCTAAAAAAAAGTTTAAAGACTTTAAAAAAATTCTAGCCGAAAGCACTTGGGACAATAATGGACAATATTCTTCACATTCTTTCTTAGTCCTTAAAAGAAGAATCGGGAAACCGCTAAAAAAAAAAAAAACGAATAAAGAAACTTACAAAAAATATTCCTTGTCCGTCGTAGTCAATGAAGCATAAAAATAAATGTATTTTTATTTCTAATCTAAATTACACAGTATAATTTGAAAATGACATTTTCTTTTTTTAACTTTTTTAGTTCGAGTGGGCGATTTTTAAAAAAAAAATTTATATTTATTTTGGCTTATAGCAGAATTGATTTTTTTTTTTTATATATATATATCATGTTTTATTTTTCCTTCTGCATATTCGATACAACTCTTGCAAATATAAAAAAAAAATAAATCTTCTATTTGTTCTATAAATCATCCGTTTCTTTCATCTCACAGAGATGTATGAATTGAAAGACCAAGTAAATATTTTGAAATTATTCACACATTTTTTAAAAATAGCAAGTACCATTTTTTGGTGCTAACTGCCAGACATCTCGTACAATTGGTGTATGTTAAAAACGTTGTATTAATTAATTAATTAATTAATTTCTATTTCCATCATCAGGGTCGGATTATCCTGCAACCTTAGGGACCCTCAAATTTGGTTAATGCTGGCATTGGTTATAAAACATCTGTTTGTTTTTTTTATTTCTTTACTACGGTTGTGTTGAAATATGTGCTAATTTGGTTATTTTTTAGAACTTTTTTTTTTTTAGAAATACCACTATTTATTATTTAGTAAAAGAATAAAAAAAGGATTTCTGAAAAGAATTTCTTTTATCGACCAACAAATAGCTATTCTAGCTTAATTTAAAGAATATGCAATTATTTATTTTTTTTTTTTTTACTACTTCAAGCTATGTAAGTGTCGGTAAATAAAAATATAACACTTAGACTAAAAAAAAAAAAAAAAAAATTCAAGACCAGTGCGGGTGACTCCGTTTGAGGTCGCACCGTCGCCCCCATAATTTCATTCATTAGCCTAGGGGCACCAAAAGGTCATAATCTGAACTTGCTGGTGGAAGTTTAGGAGTAGGAGAAAGAAAAAACAAAAAACAGAAAAAAAAACAATGGCCATTTTGTCGTCCTTTCGAAATACAGCAAAGGACAAAAACAGCAAAAAAAATGAAATGAAAAACTGTCCTTTCAAATAAAGAGGAAGGTTGGAAACCTATATTTTTTCAAATGAAACCACCTGTTAAAAATACGCAGTGAATATATTATAATTACTTTAATTAAATTATAGTACTAATAAATTAAAATAAAAATATTATTTATTTATTTTAGTTTTAAAAAAAGGTTACTTATTTCATTAAAGTAATTTAATATTAAATGACAATTGAATAAAATTAATTTTTTTTCTCTGTACTGACATATTTTTCCTAACCAAACTTAAGTTGTCTTTTTCCTGCAACCATAACTTAAAATTTTTGTCAGGAAAAATGTTGCTATATACAGAAAAATATTTTATTTAAATTACTTAAAGTAACATTTTTAAAATAAATATTTTTATTTTAATTTATAGTACTTAAATAACTAATTAATAAAATTTTAATAATACTATTTACGTTAACTTCAGCAAAAAAAACATAATTTATTTTTCCAAAATTTAACATCTTATTTTCTCAACGACTTAAAAACAATTTTTTTAAAAATATAATAAATTGGTACCTGATAAGTATCACTCAGTGCTTTTATGTACTGTATATTTTTATATAGGTACCTAAAAAAATGTGATAGGTTTAAAAAATGCATTTTAAAACTGAAAAATCTTCCTTGAATCTCTTACTTTAATTTCAATTTGAAGCTAATAGTTTAAATAAATTTAATATTTCCAATAATCAAAATACATTATTTATATTATTCAGACTACTGTCCTCATCTTTGTCGCCATATTTATCATAATGTTTCGGCCTTCTTCAGGTGGTTGGAATGTTGAACCGAACCCTTTATTTTGCTCATTGGGGTAGACTGTTCTAGTTCCACATGCCATGTTTAATGGATGTTAGTTATCAGTTATCTCCTGTTAATTTTCCCTCTGTAAACAATGTAAATAATGTACATGATGTAACAATGTAAATAGTGTACATAATACCTCATCTCAGAAATATAGACAGATACTGAAGGGCCAAAACATAATAAATATGGCGACCATGATGAGGACAATAGTCCAAATAATGTAAATAATCTACATAATACCTCACCTCAGAAATATAGACAGATACTGAAGGGCCAAAACGTTGTAATAAATATGGCAATAAAGATGAGGACAATAGTCTAAACCATGTAAATAATGTACATAATACCTCATCTCAGCAATATAGACAGATACTGAAGGGCCGAAACGTTGTAATAAATATGGCAATAAAGATGAGGACAATAGTCTAAACCATGTAAATAATGTACATAATACCTCATCTCAGCATTATAGACAGATACTGAAAGGCCGAAATGCATTTTAAAACTGAAAAATCTTTCTTGAATCTCTTATTTTAATTTCAATTTGAAGCTAATAGTTTAAATAAATTTAATATTTCCAATAATCAAAATACTGTGCTGTATTTCAAACCTAATTTAAATTGATTGGAATTAGTATTTTTTTTATTGCTAAAATCGTCCATATTGACAATTCTGTCACCACAACATAATTCTCTTCATTAAAAGATCTTTCAAAAATATTTCTTTTGAAGAAGATTAACTAATTTAAAATTTAATTAATCTAAATTAATACAAATATTACTTATATTTAGTTTAAAATATTGCAGAGAAGCCTATTTTAACACAGGTGTGGGTGGTTGACAGATTTATTGAGAGCTTAATGTTTGGCATTTTTAAGTAAAGGGTATATAACTGTAAAAAGTACTTGATAGACAGAATGTGAACCTGTTTTTTTATATAATGTTTTAACTACCCAGTAATTTTAAAAATTTAAGAAAATATTCTAGGAAAAGTAATCTAATATGTTATTGGATTTATGAATACACTTGTTGAGGAAATGTTAGAAAATTAACAATAAATTTTAAATTTACTATAGTTACCACTCATATTTTCTGATAATGTTATGTATGGACATCCATATTTTACAAAAATTAACACACACAAAAAAAATTAAAATTCTTTTTAAAATACTGGGGTTGCTGAATTGTATTAAGCTTTTCCATTTATGATTAGTAAATATAGTTTCAACTTAATAACAATGTGACCTAACTGCTAAAAGTTAATACAGAATTTTAAAAGATTTAAAACTTTATAACTTCTTATTATTAAAATTTGAAAAAATGAAACAATTCTTGTAAAAATTCATTATTCATTGAAAAAAAAATGTCCATAATATATTTTATTCATAAAAGCAATTAAAAGCTTTTTTAATTAAATAATGTCTTAGTTTCATTGTATTTTTTTTTTATTTAATGATTCAAAGTAGATTTCATATATATATATATATATATATATATATATATATATATTTATATTTTGTAGATCTGATGAATTGGATCATAATTACAATTCCAATGTAATAAATTATAACCATGGAATTTTAGTGTTTAAGCCTTTTTATTATATCTTTACTTTGTCCTGGATATTGAGTTCTACCTGGATTCTGTCCTCTTGGAAATTATATATATATATATATATATATATATATATATATATATATATATATATATATATGTATGTATATATATTTATTTACTTTTATATATATATATATATGTCTATGTGTATATTAACCACTAATATTATCTATCTATCTATCTATCTATCTATCTATCTCTCTCTCTCTCTCTCTCTCTATATATATATATATATATATATATATATATATATATATATATATATATATATACAGGTAAAAATTCATGGGTAAATAATCCAAGTGAATCTAATAATATAAAATATTAAAATTGATCCACAAAGAGAGCTCAATGTATTTATTACAGAGCATATATAAATAAATTAGATAGAAATCAAACTCAAAAATATCCTAACTGGATGGCCATTTCATGCTGCAAGAAATTAATCTTTCAAGGTTTATCAACACCAAAGGGTTTGACTTACATTTTAATTATATTTGATTTCTCTATTATTATTATTTATTCTTATTAATGTATAAATTTTACCTATTACTTTTATTTATATTTAATATCAATATTTCTTTTTAAATTTACTAATTACTTGCCCTTATTATTTCATTAAAATATTTTTTAATTACCTCATTATATAATATTTTTATTTTAGTTGTTAATTTTTTTACCCTTTTTTTTTAAAAAAAAAATAATAAAAACCTTATCTAAATTTTAAAAATTGAATTTCCTTATGTAATTTTTCCTACTGAAACAAGATATTAATATTTTAAAATATAGGTCAAGGTTATTTTTACTGGTGTTAAATTTCCAACTGTGTTTAAACTTTTGTTTCGACAGGTTTTTTCAGTCTTTTTCCTGAGGCACTAAATGATAAAATTAAAAGGCAAATATTTTTATTACTTTAGTCTAACATTCTTTTCATAGCGTAGTCATTCATTCATTTGTAGTAATTTAATACTGATCTAGTAAGCATAGCTTAGATGTGGCACAAGACTGCAAGTGTGGAGCACCCAATGAGGACGGAACTCTTTTCTCAGTTGTAACTGATCAGTAAGACAAGCTTGCTAAACATTATACCACACCAAAGTCCTTTTGAAACCTTTTAATAAATTGATTTAAAATGTTAATAGTTTTTTTTTTTACTAATGTTCATCTAATACAAAGCCCAAGAGCCACTCAAGGTAGAGGATTACTATTTTGAGTTGTATTATCATAAGAAAGGGTAAGATAATAACAGGAAAGATAAAAAATTAATTCTAGACTTGAAGAGGTCAAGATTTAATTAGTGAATAAAATTTCATAGTTCAGGTAGAGACGTTAGGAGTATCGAGTTTAAATAGACTTTAGAAGGAACTGGAAATCGAAGCCTTAACAGGAAACAAGGGATAAACTTCTACTCCTGTTCAAAAGACCAGGGAAGTGTGTGAACCGGATGATAGGCCAACCTATCTACTCCTATTAGAGGAAAAAAATAATAATTACTGAATAAAATTTTAGAGTTCAGGTGAAGATGTCAGATGTATAGAATTGAAGGAATCGGAAACCTAATCCTAAACAGTATATAAGGGATAAACCTCTACTCCTGTTCAAAACATCGAGGAGAAGCATGAGCCAGACAATAGGTGAACCTGTCTACTACTGTTGCGGGAGGAGAAAAAAAAATTAATTACTGAAAAACAATCCAGTCCAGGCAGAGACATTAGAAGCATAAAGTTGAAGTAAAATTTAGAAGGAACCAGAAACTTAGTCCTAAGCAGGGAACAAGGAATGAACCTCTGCTGTTAATTTTAAATGTGTTTCTTTTAAAGAGACCTTCAAATAAAATGCTTTTTCTTTTCATGTCAGTGTAAGGCTTTAATGAAAAATGAGTGTACAATTAATTACTTTTTCTTTTCTTTACCATTTAATATCTTATTATAATTCTGCTTCTGTCAACCTTCATTAGTTTGCATGACCATTATGTCCTGCCAATACCTCATAAATAATGGACTATTCCATTTTGACTGCATGGGAAGAGAAGAAAAGACACTACTTGGTTTCAGTGAGAAAATGAAAGAAAGATAAAAAGGGTACATAGGAGTATTTAAGGTCTCCTGCCAATACCTCATAAATAATAGACTATTCCCTCAATACAGTGATATCTCAACTTAAGTCATTTTGAGTCAAGTCATTTTTGAAGATACGTCTGTTTTTCTCAAATATTATATGGAAAATAAAACTTGCCTTACGTTGTTTTACTCGAGTTTACGTCAGCCGTTAAAAACATTAGAAATGTTAAAACACTAAAATACCAATAAACACATATAAAATCATATTTAAATAAATTTAGAAATAATATTACATTTTTATGTTTATACATTCTTTTTATAGATACAAATATTTAAATAAATTCTCTGATTTATAATAAACAGTATTAAACAACATTTACCGGCCTGAATGTTCGAGAAATTTTCATAGAAAATTTTTGTCCTCCGACAGGATTCGAACCTGTATCCTATTCATTCAGGCCAGTAAATGTTGTTTAATACTGTTTATTATAAACAGAGCATTTACTTAAATATTTGTATCTATAAAAAGAATGTTAAACATAAAAATGTCTTTAAATAATTGTTGGACTTTGTCCATTTCATGATGTGTGACGTCATTTGTTTACATTTGATACGTCATGAGCAGATATGAATCTACGTGAGAGATTCATGGAAGATTGAAGTTTAAAGGCAGTAAACTTGACCTTGCTTACCGAACGCTCCTCTGTGGCTGAAACGGTTAAGGCACGTCAGGCTATATGACAGTTCCGTATAGGATACAGGTTCGATTCCTGTCAGAGGACGAAAATTTTCTATGAAAATTTATCAGACATTCAGGCTGGTAAATGCTGTTTTAATACTGTTTGTTATAAAACAGAGCATTTACTTAAATATTTGTATCTATAAAAAGAATGTATAAACATAAAAATGTCTTAAAATAATTGTCGGACTTTGTCCATTTCATAATGTGTGACGTCATATATATATATATATTTCATAAAATATATATATCATAAAATCATCAAAAACAAAAAAATAGCATAATAAAGTATGTTCAGCAGATGTTCTTATTTCAAATTCCTGCCAAAAGGCGGCACTCGTGTGTTGTTTTCTGCTCCAACACTGATTATAAATTCAGACTTGTTTACATCTGTGCTCTGCCATTGACGTTCTTTCAGTTACATTTCAATTGTGATTTAGAATACATTTTTCCCCATTTCTGTATCCAAATTTATTTTCATTTAAGATATAAAGTTGGGACCCTGGGAAAACAATGAAAATGAGTTTTGGGGACCAACATGTTAAGATGGGCTTTCTGAATCCAAAGGGGCATGATTTAAGATGTAATTTTGGGACCCTGGGAAAACAAGGGAAATAAGGCTTGGGAGCCAGTGTGTTAAGATTGATCAGAATATTAAAATAGGAAAGATTGTTCTGTTTGGTTGGATCCAGTGACTTGACCCAACAAGTTGTGAGTTACTGGCTACTGCAGTGATGAGAAAAACTTGGACAGTTAAGTTTATGACAGATAACTGAGACATTCAGTAAAGGCACGGCACGTGGAACTAGAACAATCTACCTCAGTTGTCAAAATAAAGGGTTCATTTCAAAATTCCAATCACCTGAAGAAGGCCAAAGCATACAACAGCCAAAACATCATTTTGAATATGGCAATAAAGATGAGGACAATAGTCCAAACAATGTAAATAATTGCAGATTTCAGAAATATAGACAGATCCTGAAGAAGGCCAGAGCATACAACAGATGAAATGTCTTAATATGGCAATAAAGATGAGAACAACAGTCTGAATAATGATAATTATTGCAATACCTCATTTCAGTAATATAGAGAAATCCTGAAGAAGGCCAGAGTGTACAATGGCCAAAACATCATGAATATAGCAATAAAGATGAGGACAACAGTCTGAATAATGTAAATAATTGCAATACCTCATCTTAGAAATATAAACAGATCCTGAAAAAGGCCAGAGCATACAACAACCGAAATGTCATCAATATGGCAATAAAGATTAGGAAAACAGTCCAAATAATGTAAATAATTGCAATACCTCATCTTAGATATATAGACAGATATTGAAGAAGGCTAGAGCAGATAACGGCCGAAATGTCGTGAATATTGCAAAAAAGATGAGGACAACAGTCCAAATAATGTAAATAAAATGTTGTTCTTTTTGTTTTATCTACAATTTCTAATATGTACACATAGCAACAAAAAAGGGTTTTTAAGAGATTATTCAAAATATCGCTTTTTTATTACAATCTGACCTGGTACCAGCTGGACCATTAAAAATACGAGAAAAGCCAAATTATGTAAACATTGTCTTGCCAGCTCATTCCACATATATAGTGCCATGTTATCAAAGATCAAACAAAGCTTAAAACAGGAAACAAAATAATCATTAATTATCATTCTCATCGTCATGCTTAGTCATCTGGTGTGCAAAATACCCTGATATCAAGTAACCATCTTGGAAGCTTCACACTGTGAGAACAAGGTCTGACAGTAACATATGGATTGATTGGAAGTATTTTAAAATATATATTTGTCCGACTGCCACCTCTTTTTTTCTATCTCTCCATGCAGATTTTTTTATTTGCCAAGTTCAGTTTGTCAGGCCAATTCTTGGTCTGTAGATTGTCGATGTTTGATCAGTATTTCATTCGCTAAGAGGAATATAGGACTAGTAGTTCTTTGTTATATGTTATATTATTTACTGTTTCACTGCTACATATATATATGTCTACTGACATATGCCAGCTGATAATGGTGAAATACGGCTATGTTTTACTTGAGGTTCATTATTTCAGATCTGGTTTGCAAATTATCCCCCATAACTAAATTTCACCAGGTCGTTCAAATGAAGACTTTGATCAATTTTCAAAAGAGAAGATGTTAGTCTTTCTAAAAGTACCATATTTAGCTTGATTACATTTTCCTTGGTGCACATTGATATCTACCATACTATTAGGTTGTCTCAAAAGTTCGTAAACACTTGCGAAAAATTGAATTTTTATGCAACACAATCCAGCACAATTAAGACAAGCGATGGGTTCAGAAAGGGCAAGAGACACCATCGGTTCCAAAACAAGATCGATTCGGCAAGAAAGTCATGTTGTGTGTTTGGTGGAACTTTGAAGGAATCGTGCATTTTGAGTTGGTTCCGAATGGTCGTGCCATCAGTGCCGAACTTTACTGTCAGCAACTGGAGCGGGTCTACGAAAAGTTGAAGCAAAAGTACCCAGCTCTGATCAACCGAAAGCGTGCTTTGATGCAGCAGGACAATGCCAAGCCACACACCGCCAGGAAGACCAAAGACAAGTTTGAAGAGCTGGACAGCGTTGAGGTTCTGCCACATCCAGCCTACAGTCCTGACTGTGCTCCATCAGATTACGGCCTTTTCTGCTCAATGCAACACTTTCTGAGGGGCCGCCAATTCAACTCGTTTGATGAAGTCGAGGAAGCGTGTCAAGAATTCTTTGATTCAAAGCCGGCTGAATGGGACTTTCAGCAGATCCGAAAGCTTGCAGATCGATGGCAGAAAGTCTTGGAAAATAATGGTCTTTATTTTGAGGAATAATTTTTGTTGTTTTTGTTATTACTTGGCGAGTAAAATTTCAATTTTTTGCAAGTGTTTACGAACTTTTGGGACAACCTAATATATCTCTACTTTTGTACAAACAATTTTTCCCATGATTGTGAATAGTGGCTAGCAAACCAATTCCTCCAATAATCTCATCATCTCATTCCCTTGACTTTTGTAATCGTAGGGTGGATCTGAATGCAGAAGCCACACTAACTCTTTTCCATAACAGTCTATCAACGGCAGCCATCAGCAATTCTGGTACAGTCATAGCTGTCCATTTTTTGACATTGTCCAACCAGTTTTTGCATTGACAGCCTCTCGTATGTCCACCTTCAATGGTGCCTTGCATGATGGTCTTGCACAGGCTGTCGTGCCTTGTAATGTGTCCAAGCGACAACATTTTTCTCTGTTTGACAATGACAAGAAGAGGTTCCTGGTGTCCCACAAACCTTTTCAACTCTTTTCCACACAAACTCATTTTTTTTCTCATACATTTGTTCTCAAACACTGGAATCATTCTCTCTGTATTTGCTAACAGTGTCCACGTTTTACATCTATATAAGAGAATGAAGAATACCAGAGATTTCAGCACTCTCTTCTTTGTTTCTATTGCTTCAAGTTGCCTCTTCATCTGTGAGGAAATTGTCCAGCATTCACTGCCATATAGGAGGATTGATATTACATAGCAGTTCAGCATTCTTTTCTTTGTTTCTCTTGCTTTGAGTCTCCTCTTCATCTGTGAGGAAATTGTCCAGCATTCACTGCCATATAGAAGGATTGATATTACATAGCAGTTCAGCACTCTTTTCTTTGTTTCTCTTGCTTCAAGTCTCCTCTTCATCTGTGAGGAAATTGTCCAGCATTCACTACCATATAAGAGGATTGATATTACATAGCAGTTCAGCACTCTTTTCTTTGTTTCTCTTGCTTCAAGTCTCCTCTTCATCTGTGAGGAAATAGTTCAGCATTCACTGCCATATAGGAGGATTGATATTACATAGCAGTTCAGCACACTTTTCTTTGTTTCTCTTGCTTCAAGACTCCTCTTCATCTGTGAGGAAATTGTCCAGCATTCACTGCCATATCAGAGGATTGATATTACATAGCAGTTCAGCACACTTTTCTTTGTTTCTCTTGCTTCAAGTCTCCTCTTCATCTGTGAGGAAATAGTTCAGCATTCACTGCCATATAGGAGGATTGATATTACATAGCAGTTCAGCACACTTTTCTTTGTTTCTCTTGCTTCAAGACTCCTCTTCATCTGTGAGGAAATTGTCCAGCATTCACTGCCATATAGGAGGATTGATATTACATATCAGTTCAGCACTCTTTTCTTTGTTTCTCCCGCTTCAAGTCTCCTCTTCATCTGTGTGGAAATTGTCCAGCATTCACTGGCATATAGGAGGATTGATATTACATAGCAGTTCAGCACCCTTTTCTTTGTTTCTAATAAAATCTGTCTCTTAATATTTAGCTTGGCTTAGGAAGGCTAAAAAATGACTAAAATCAAAAGATAATATATACTTATTATCCTAGGTAAATATACTGCTTTATATAAAAAATGAGAAAGTCAAATCACCAAAAAACTTTGCTGTTGTCAGCTGTTTCAAGAATTTGTAAACAATGTGTGGCCGCTCATTAAACAAACTGTGGCTGATTCAAAAAGTGCTGGACCATGAAGTGCCAAACCATGGGAATTAGCGAACCGTGGAGTTTCAGATTTAAGATGTCAGACTGTACTAAATTTAAGGATCTTTATTTTTTTATTTTTTTTTAGTAAGTTGTGGAGAGCCATGATCTACCTGAAGAGAAATGTCATATAAAAGAAGTTTTTATTGTGACTGATTTTGTCAGACAAATTGGAAGCAAAATCAAAAATTCCTTCCACTTGGTTTGATTTGGTTTGGTTTATGGAATATCAACCTCAATGGGTCATTTAAAGATAAGTTTTTGGCATATTAACTGGCTGAAAATGTGGCCCTGTAAAAATATTCAGCTCGTTCACAAAGAAAAATTGGAATGACAAGAAGAAAATAGATAAAGTTCAAATACGACATTTTTATTTTATAATCAAGAAATTGTTGAGGTGATTTTTGTAAAAGTTTTTTTAGTATAGTTTCTTCAAAAGAGAGTTTTTGTTTGGTTTGTTTTACGGCATATCAACCTCAATGGGTTATTTAATGCTGACAAGATTTTTGTTGCTGGTAATATTTTTTTCCAAAAATGTATTACTGGCAATAATTTTTCCCAAAAAGTATTACTGCTATTAAAACCTATTTTTACACTTTGTAGTGTTTTCACCCCTTTTAGAGGGTTAACTATTTGCCCATAGCTGGGACCCTGACAGGTGCTACCACCCCAAGTCTGGGTGTATCTGGGAACACCAGCAATTAAGAGGTGGTTCCATGCTTCTCAAAGCCTCCTGATCAAAAGCCTTGCTGCTGGATGTAGTTTATTGTCTTACCCAGGACGTGGGTGTAGTTTATCGCCTTACCCAGGACGTGGGTGTAGTTTATCGCCTTAACCCAGGACGTGGGTGTAGTTTATCGCCTTAACCCAGGACGTGGGTGTAGTTTATCGTCTTAACCCAGGACGTGGGTGTAGTTTATCGTCTTAACCCAGGACGTGGGTGTAGTTTATCGTCTTACCCAGGACATGGATATAGTTTATTGTCTTATCCAGGACACAGATGTAGTTTATCACCTTACCCAGGTCGCAGATGTAGTTTATCATCTTACTCAGAACACGGATGTAATTTATTGGCTTACCCATGACGGTTCTTTCCACTGCATTAATGATAATTTTGCAACATGTAAAGGCAAACAGATGAATGTTTAAACTTATAGTGAAGGCTTCTTCAATGTGATTTGACTACCACCTTGTCCATGGCATAACGTTAAACTGCATCTACATCCTGGATATGAAGCTAAACTGTAATCATGGGGTTTTTTCACAAAACAAGTTCACCTATGTCCTAGCTAGGACATTAAACTACAACCAGGCATAGTATAGTAAGCAATATGGATTAGAAATTAATTATTTGTATGAGGAAAACTTCACCTACATGCTGATTGCTTATATAAGCCTACAACCTACCTGTTTATACCTAGGATGGTTTTCTTCAGGAAAAATAGTATAGTTTTGTCGTACAATGTATTAGAAAAAAATAAATAAAATAGACACCTTTAAACTACCAACAAAAATCATAATCTACAAACTATATGAAGTGTACATTTAAGAAAACTGATTCCCCAAATCCAAAAACCTCACTCAATAAGGGCCACTTGTTTGCTGTGGGTGGCACTCGTGACATCCAGGAATAGAGGCCTGATGACTAAGTGACTCCTGATCTGGCATAAAATGGCCAGGTGTTTCCACAACACGCCACTTTGGTCCCAACCTGGGATAGATGGATGGATGGCTTGGCGCAATCCAAACCAATCAGCTTGTCACATAGTGGCAAGAGCTAGTGGGGATGAAAGAGAACGGCTACGGCATGATTGCAAGTCCTTACATCATACTCTACTTGGGTAGATATGGTGGGGGAATCCAGATGCTTACAGCCACTTTCAGCTTAACTATATTGTCTTTGTAACCCCAGTTTATCAGGGTGAATGGCATTTGTCCCACCTGATAGCATCCCTTAAGAAAGAACTTGTAACTTAGGAAGGGTTACTGAGTGAGGAATAACTAAAAAGGAGGTTGGAAATGAAATGGTAATCTTTATAACATCAACAAAATACAGTACTCGCCAGCGGCGTGAAGTAGGTAAACCACTGCTAATGGTGCACTACTTAGACAGTATATTGTTACGTGTTGATAATTGTAACAGAGGAAAAAAAAAAAATGATTTACCACAACACAGAGCTAAATCACAAACAAATATTTAATTTACTAAAACACAACATAGAATATATACAAGATAAACAATTGTGGCCTACAAAACAGAAAACAGAGTTACTGGCAAGTGTTACGAGGGAGAAGGAAAGGGAGTCAAATATCTTTATCACTTTAGGGCTAGTGAAGTAATCTAAGTGCTATATTTGGAAATCCACAAAGGTGTGTAAATAAATATTAATTTTTAGTTTGGTCAATGAAAATTAGTCAAAATTCTATTTACCAAATTTGTTCCATGAAATTCTCTTTTGGTTTTTTGTTGGTCGGCAACTTTTTATAGAGATTCTTTCGGTTGGATATAATAGTCCTCGAATCAAAAGCTGGAGTTGATAACAGCAAAAATTCCCATTCATCAACTGACGACCCTTTTCCAAAATCCCATTTTTATAGGGGCTAACACCTAATTTGCATATTTCTAGATGTTTCTTGAATCATCTAGATTCTTCTCGAATATACTGGAATGATATAGAATCTTCCAAACGTTCTATTTTAAATTTCTTTATTTTATATCTACTTCATGAAAGAAAACTTTTTTGTATTAACAGGAAGGACTCAGTAGAATCCCTTACTATAAATTTTAACCTTATTGAGACTTTCTTATTATAGAAGTGCATCCTCGTAACAATATTACCCCCACTTACAATAGTGTCCAATGTATTTCTGAGGATTGGGACATAACCATTAGTGTTCATATGTATGGTATATAACAGTTTTTGTTCTGGTAAAGGGTACGTGCGTTGTAATGGTTATTGGCTTGGAGTGAGAACTTGGAGATCCAAGTTCAAATTCCAGTTGAGTTTGTTAGAGATGCAGGTGATTCGGAAGTCGTTCAGAGGCTGTGGTTGAAGCAAATATTATTCAATAAATTTACTCTTTAGTATTTCAAGATATTTTTGTGTAATTTTGGTAAATATATCTGTTGAAATGAGAGATGCCAGTATTATTTTCATTTTGACCTCTTTTAGACGACAATTTATCCCTCGCCCCCTGTATATCTGTTCAAATGAGATGCCAGTGTTATTTTCATTTCGGCCTCATTTAGACGACAATTTATCCCTCGCACCCTGTATATTTTTGCCTCATCCTCGTCGCCAAAATCTTGTATCCTAGGAAAAGGTTACTGAATGAGGAATAACCAAAACGGAGGTTGGAACTGAAATCGTAATCTTTATAACATCAACAAAATACAATACTCGCCAGCAGCGTGAAGTAGGTAAACCACTGCTAGTGGTGGACTAAGACAGCATAATACCCCCACTTACAATAGCGTCTAACATATATATAAGGATTGGGACATATATACATTAGTGTTTATATGTACGTTATATAACAGAATTCCAAGGTGGGTAGGGAGCATAGATGCTGAATACAAAAACAAAATTATATAACAAACTCTTATGAATGACCCAAGAGACTAACTAAACTCTGAAACAGTAAAGTGACTATGAAATATCAAGAAAAAAACAATTTTCATTGTCATAGAACCTTTAGAGGTTGAAATAACAAAAGTGTCACCTTTTGTGTAAACAAAAGATTATATCAGCCATCTGCTTGGTCACATGCTTTCCACTGACTTGAGGTGGAAACAACTACATTGAATCAATAGCTTCATCTACCATAAAGAAAGTTTGTTCTCTGTGTTGTGCCAAAAGGTTTTTCTCGCCTGAGTCCATCCTTCAAATCTACCATTCTTCCTTGCATGGAATACCGCTGCCATATATGGTCTGGTGCTCCCTCTGTTCATCTTGCGGTCCTAAACAAAATCCAAAGACATATGCAACATGGTTGGTCCTGATCTAGCATCCTGTCTGCAGTCACTTTCTCACAGACGTGCTGTGGCTTCCCTCTGTCTTTTCTACCAGTACTTTCATGGCAACTGTTCTGACGAGCTACTTTCACTGGTTCCCAAACTGCATGAATTTAAGCGTGTTACTAGGTTGGCATCTCGGTCCCACCCTTTCACTGTCGAAACAATTAAATGTAACCACCTTTTCTACTCCAACAGTTCTTCTCTCACACTTCCTGACAATGGAACTCCATTCCTTTTACTTGCTTCACTGATAGCTATAATATTCAAATGTAATGTCAATCAACATCTTTTGATGCCTTGATCCTGATCGTTGTCCTTCTCTATATCCTTTTCTCAAGCACCCCTTTTTATTCTTGCTCTCATTCTCTGTAACCCCTTGCGTGCTAGTGGCACTTCTGCTTTGCTTGGGTGATTTGCTTAAAAAAAAATAAATAGACTTGATATAAGTCCCAGTTAATCTAAGGTTATACTAGTTTGAGGGTCTACTTCAGGAATACAAAATATCAGTATTGGTTAGTGGAGAGGTAAGCCCCAGAATTTAAGGGGTGTGGCAATTTAAGGAGGATAGATAGATAGATAGATGGATAGCTATTGAGCAGAATTAGATAGATAGACATTGAGCAGAATGAGATAGATAGATAGATAGATAGATAGATAGATAGATAGATAGATAGATATTGAGCAGAATGGGGTAGATAGATAGATAAATATTGAGCAGAATGAGATAGATAGATATTGAGCAGAATGAGATAGATAGATATTGAATAGAATGAGATAGATAGATAGATAGAAAGAGATAGAATTTGAACCAAATGAGATAGATATGAAAAAAGTGGAAACAGTCATCCCCCTCCCAGATCAACGTAGTTAGCTGAAGAAATTGCGCATTTATTGTAAACATATAAATAGACTTGATATAAGTTCTGTTTAAGCTTGGAGGTCATCCTGGTTTATCCAACACCTCTTAAGCTTCATCCCTGAAGCTTAAAGGGTTTTGGCCCATGAAAAAAAAACTGCATTATGCATGAATAAATCCATAATAAAAACTTAAAACTTCTCCAGCCTGAGGTTTTAGAAATTATGATAAGTGTACATATTGTTGTATTAAATTATTTTACATTCTAACTTCTGAAGCAACGGGATTTGCAGTTTTGGTATTTTGATGTTTTGGTAGTTGACTGCAGCCTCCATAGTTAAAAAAAAAATGACGAAAGCCAAATTGACTTGTCAAAAAATGCACAGAAAATGTCTCTTGCACCAGTTCTACACCAAATTAGGCGTGTATATGAGAGCTCCGTAGCATCTAAATGTGGCTGACAACCAGAGCAACTCCAACATTTGCTGGTAAACTCAGCTATTTTCTCCCCAAGTCAGACAACCTCATCTTTCACAGAATATGTGTCAAGTAATGAAGACTTCTGAAGCAATGAAATACAAGGGTTTATTCCGATTGTCTTAATGTAGGTCTTTAGGTTCGGTGTTATGGGTCCCAATGATATCTGGAGGACAATAGTGGCCTGAATGTCCTACGTTCTGGCAACCCCAATCTAGGGGACAGTGTAAGTGTTTCAAGAGGTTTTTTTTTTTTCTTGTTTGGTCTTATATTTTTCAACAACGGTAATGTCTGCTTTGGTGGCAGTCTTTTTGACTGTTGAAATTGCATAAGATCTTGATTTGGTTGATTTTGATCAGATTCTCTGGTTTGGAATGATACCATTTCACACTTCCAAATGAAATTTCCCTTGTCACAGATCTCTTGAAGTTTTTCATATCTGCACATAATTTTATATCCAAACGTAAACCAAGAGAATTTTTAGAATGGATTTTTATTAATCAGATTTTTATTTTATCATACCCAGGATTCCAATTATTATAAGAATAACTATCTATTTTATCTATCTATCTATCATCTATCTAAATCTGTCCATCTATCTATCTATCTATCTATCTATCTATCTCAGTCTGTTCATATCTATGTATCTATCTATTTAAATTTGTCCATTTCTATCTATCTATCTATCTATCTATCTATCTCAGTCTGTTCATATCTATGTATCTATCTATTTAAATTTTCCTTATCTATGTGTATCTATTTAAATTTGTCCATTTCTATTTCTATCTATCTATCTATCTCAGTCTGTTAATGTCTATGTATCTATCTATTTAAATCTGTCCATTTCTATCTATATATCTAATCAACAAGCAACATTAATTTCTCAAATTGAGGCTGATTTGTCAAAATTTAGTCCAATTTGCACACATATACATCAAAATATCACAGACAATCAAAATCATATTAACATAAGACAAATTTAACACAAAAATATTATATAGGTCTCATTGTAAAAAAAAATTAATATATATAAAGAAAGGAATCTATTTTTATTTATTAATCCGACAGATGATATTATTTAATGTTATTATTTATTACTTAAACATTATTCTTTAGTAGATACTCGTATTTAAGTAGACACCCCATTTATTTATTAAACAATATATTTATTTTTTTTGGTCTACCGGCTTGAATTTTATTAAAGAAAATTTTGCATCCTCCAGCAGGAATGGAACTTGTGCCCTTCAGGACAGATGGAGTTACCATTTAGCCTGGTATGCCTTGCCTACTTGGCCAAGGAGAACAGTTGTTCAGGGAAGGCTAAATTTCACGCTTTCAAGCGAAATTTCTCCCATTATAGATCTCTCAAAGTTTTTCATATCTACACATAGTTTTGTATCCAAACGTAAATCAAGAGAATTTTTAGAATGGATTTTTATAAGGAGTTGGAGAAACAAGATAGTTATTTGGTATTGTTCAATTTAGTCCCCTTGATATCCGTGAAATTAGTCCAACTAAGCATTACAATCCCATCACAGAAGAAGATGGCATCCTGGTCCTCCAATAACTCCTCTACAGAACACATGATCTCATCATTGTTTCCAAAATGGATACCACATAGGTGGGATTTGAGTTTAGGAAGCCGGAAGAATTCAGATGGAGCAAAGTTCAATTCAAATCCATAGTTGGCTTATTCAGCTACTGCAACCTGAGCAGTGTGAATAGGTGTGTTATCCTAGAGCAAGACCACATCTGCCCTCATCTTACCTCTAAATTTCAACTTGATTACTTCTTTCAGTTGGTTTAATTAGGATGCATAGTACTGTCTATTAATAATTCTTCCCTTTACCAGGTAGCCTATTATGATTACACCTTGAGAATCGGAAAAAACAGAAGCAATCACCTTGCCAACAGGAACTGTCTTCTTGAACTTCTTTGAGGTGGAGAACCAGAGTGTTTCCAATGTTTGCTTTGAATCTTTGATTCACGTTTGAAGAGGTGAACCAAGGCTTCATCTTGACTTTTTAATCAGCAGTGAAAATTCTCTGTGTCCGCCTGGAAGTGAGTCAGAATTGTTCTGGAAATGTCAACCCTTTTTAGCTTCTGCTCTGGGATCAGCATTCTTGGGACACATCTTGCAGACAGCTTACTCACTCGGAAGATTGCACTTAAAACAGTATGGGCCGAATGAAAACTAATGCACTTGGTCCAATGATGCTTAAGCATTGCAATTCCATCCTGGATGAAGGCAGCATCCCGGTCCTCCAAAAATTCCACCATAGCACATTTGATCACATTGTTATTTCCAAAATGGCAACCATTGTTATTTCCAAAATGGCGACCATTGTTATTTCCAAAATGGCGACCATGTAGGTGGGATTTGTGTTAAGGAAACAGGAAGAAGTCAGATGGAGCTAAGTCTGGTGAGTCAGGGGGATGGGGTAGATCAGCATTCTTAGGACACATCTTGTAGACAGCTTACTCATTTGGAAGATTGCAGTTAAAACAGTATGAACTGAATGAAAACTAATGCACTTGGTCCAACGTTGCTTAAGTATTGCAATCTCATCACAGAAGAAGATGGCATCCTGATCCTCCAAAAACTCCTCCACAGCACAAAATGGCAACCAGGTAGGTGGGATTTGAGTTAAGGAAACAGGAAGAAGTTAGATGGAGCTAAGTCTGGTGAGTTAGCCGGGTGAAATAGAAATTCAAAGCCACATTTGGCTGCTTCAGTTACTGCAACCTGAGCAGTGAGAATGGGTACGTCATCCTGGAAAAAGAACACATCTATCTTTAGCTCCCCTCTGCGTTTTGACTTGATTGCTTCCTTCAATTGTCTTAATTCTGATTCATAGTACTGTCCATTAATAGTTTTTCCATTTTCAATGTAGTCTATCATGATTATGCCTTAAGAATGCCAACAGGCCATCACCTTGCCAACAGAGAGTCTGCTTGAGTTTCTTTGGGGGTGGAGAACCATAGTGTTTCCGCTGTTTGCTTTGAATATTTAATTCAGGTTCGAAGAGGTGAACCAAGTTTTCATTTTGAGTTACCAAACTGTGGTAGAAATTCTCAGCGTCTGCCTAAAGTATCCTGGAAATGTCAACCGTTTTTCAGCTTCTGCTCTGACATCAGCATTCTTGGGGCCCATCTTGCAGACAGCTTGCTCATCCCCAAGATCTCAGTTCAAACAATATGAACCAAACTAAAACTTGTGCCTATGGGCTTAGCTCTCTTCTGGACAGTTAGATGTTTGTCATCCAAAACCACATAGTGAATGGAATCAACTTGTTCATCAGTAGTTGAGGTTTTTGGATGACCTGACCAAGGGTCATCTTTTGTGATGTCCCTATTCCATTTGAATTTCGCAGCCCATTTCTTAACATTGGCATAAGAAATGAGAGTGCTCAGCAAGTGTCTGTACCATGTCCTCATGGATTTCCTTGGGTATCATACCTTTCTTTTGCCGATACTTTATGACTGCTCAGGTCTTTGTCTTGTCCATTTTTAGATTTGTCACACACCTCTCACCTTTGTATTGGCCTCACCTGCACAGAAATTAAGAGAGTAATCTGAATTAGTTCTAGTTTTATAAGAAGTTTTAGTGTGTTGTTCCAACAAAAATGTTCAGCTATGGCTTTTTTCTGGGTGTGGCTTAGAACTTTTTGAACAACCCTTCTATCTATCTATCTATCTATCTATCTATCTATCTTCATATCTATCTATCTATCTATTAAGACAGAAATCTGAATTAGTTCTTCTAGTTTGATAAGAAGTTGTAGTGTGTTGCCACAAAAAAAATGTTCAGCTATGGCTCTTCTTTCTAGGTGAGGCTTAGAACTTTTGAATTTACTCTCATTATTATCTATCTTTATCTATCTATCTATCTATCTATCTACTTCTCATATCTATCTATCTTCTTCTCATATCTATCTATCTATCTATCTATCTATCTATCTATCTATCTATCTATCTATCTTCTTCTCATATCTATCTATCTATCTATCAATCTATCTATCTATTCTCATTCTCTTTCTATCTATCTATCTATCTTCTTATCAATCTATCTATCTATCTTCTTTCTCATATCTATCTATCTATCTATCTATCTTCTTCTCTCATTCTATCTATCTATCTATCTATCTATCTTCTATCTCTCTATCTATCTATTGCCTTCTCAGGATCTGACATCTTCTCATCTCTATCTATATATATCTATCTATCTATCTATCTCTTCTCATATCATCTCTTCTCTATCTATCTATCATCTTCTCATATCTATCTATCTATCTATCAATCGTCTTCTCATATCTAACATCTTCTCATATCTATCTATCTATCGTCTTCTCATATCTATCTATCTATCTATCTATCTATCTATCTATCTATCTCAGTCTGTTCTTATCTATCTATCTATCTATCTATCTATCTTCTTCTCATATCTATCTATCTTCTTCTCATATCTATCTATGTATCTTCTCATATCTATCTATCTATCTACCTATCTTCTTCTCATATCTATCTATCTATCTATCTATCTATCTATCTATCTATCTATCTAGCGTCTTCTCATATCTATCTATCTATTAAGACATAAATAAAGACAGAAATCTGATTTAGTTCTTCTAGTTTTATAGGAAGTTGTAGTGTGTTGCCACAACAAAAATGTTCGCCTATGGCTCTTCTTTCTGGGTGAGGCTTAGAACTTTTTGAACGACCCCCATAAACCTCAATACCCCCAATGGTAACTGGGATAGTAGTGGCTTGAATATCCCACATTCTAGTAACTTCAATCTGGGTCTATTTCTTCTGCAAAGTAAACATGAATACAACCGGCATACAGTACTGAACAAAATAGTCGCTTCATCAAGGCTGCACAACCAGTCCTCGGGATATTCAAAATAGGTTGGACATTTTACATATAGAAATTGTATATGTTAGATCAGGCATATCCAAAATACAGCCTGGGGGGTGCAATTACGGCCCATGGTCATATTTCATATGGCCCCCAACCTCTGATGGGATAGAATGGATCACTTACACCTGGCCAGTATTGTCAATCAGAGTATGTAAAGTACACACCTAAGAAATGCTTTCTGGTGGTGTGACCTTGACCTTGGCCTCTTCTAACCAATTTCTAAAATCATTGCCTTTGAACCAGACTTGGCCTACATAGTGCAGTTCAGATCTAAGTATCACCCTTCACATTAGTGCGGGCAAGTTATTTGTTTTGGTTATTTGAGATAAATAAATTCTAAAATCTCGATGAATTAAATTTGTTTTGTGTTGATCAAAATCAGTCAAAAATCTATTTGGACACTTGAACTTGTGTCACTTTGTTTTTTACTTCTTAATAAGATGAATGTTGGTGTTATATTCCTTTTCATATGTTTTTTATAACTGAAAAGTTGACAGGCAATATTAATTACCAATAATATGTAATGTTTAAGATTAACCTGAGATATATTATAGCTTCCTAGAAGTTCTTTTTTCTCAGACATATTTTACTTATATGGGCTTCGGATAAGACAAGCAGAGTGATTTTGGTAAGACATGTTTAAGTTTATTTGTTATTTGTCATCTATGTAAAGAAATGAAAATATGCTGTTTGCTATAAAATTTTCATAAGATAGTTCCTTTCATTTAATTTTAATGGTTCAAAGAATGCCAAGGAGAATGGTTGGCCCTCCCCTCATGCATATTCACCTCATCAAATCTGGCTCTTTTTGAAAAAAGTTTTGACACCCCTGCTTTTCAAAAGCCCAAGGAGGAGTGTGAACTGGATGATAGGCAAACCTATCTGCTCGAAAGAGAAAAAAACAAATAAAATAAAAATAGTAAATAAAAAGTTTGGACACCCCACCCCTGTGTTAGATTATTATAGATTTTAAAGAGTCATTCCACATTTCCAAATTGAAATTTTCTAAAAATAAACTTTAATGGTTTAACTGAACTGTTTTCATTTTTAATTAGAAATATTCAAGTACAGCTGTTCCTTTGCTCTCAAGTTGTATGACCTCAAACAGGCAGCACCTTTCACAAAATATTTGCAGTGCCAAGTAACACAGGCTTCTGAAGTGATAGGATACTAGGAATGATTTTGACTTTCCCAATGTAGGAATTTAAGTTTAGTAGTACAGATACCAACACCCACAATCATAATTGGAACAACAGTAGGCTGAATGTCTCTCAGCTTCTGACAACTTCAATCAACATATTATTATTATTTCTGGCTACATCTGCTTTCTCATTCTACACTGCCTTTCGTTTTTTAGTTTGTTTTTTATTAAATAGGTACCACCCCAGGCAAGGCAGTAAAGCCACTAAGACACAAGGGGTTACAGGGTGTGAAAGAATTAGGAACAGAAACATTAATAATGAGTGGGAAGAGAAAAAAGTAATCAGTAGGACAGGTAAATAGTGATTGACATTGCATTTAAATTTTTGTAAATTAAAGTTGGCTGGAAAGCATGAAGTCGGAAGGGAGTTCCATTAGTGAGAATTGTAAGAAAAGAAACAGATAGATAGGCAGACAGATAGATAGATAGATAATGATTGTACTGGAACAGATAGATAGATAGTTATTTTCCAATCATAGCTTAGATGTGGCATAAGGCCGAAATTAGGGGCGGCCCGGGGGGAATCAAACTCATTACTCAGTCGTAATTGTTCTAGCGAGACAAGCTTGCTAACCATTGCACCACCTCAAGGTGGCCCAAATAGATAGATAGATAGATAATGATTGGACTGAGATAGATAGATAGATAGATAGATAGATAGATAGATAGATAATGATTGGACTGAGATAGATAGATAGATAGATAATGATTGGACTGAGATAGATAGATAGATAGATAGATAGATAGATAGATAATGATTGGACTGAGATAGATAGATAGATAGATAGATAGATAGATAATGAGTGGAATGAGATAGATAGATAGATAATGATTGGACTGCGATAGATAGATAGATAGATAGATAGATAGATAGATAGATAGATAGATAGATAATGAGTGGACTGAGATAGATAGATAAATAGATAGATAGATAGATAATGATTGGACTGAGATAGATAGATAGATAGATAATGATTGGACTGAGATAGATAGATAGATAGATAATGATTGGACTGGGATAGATAGATAGATAGATAGATAATGATTGGACTGAAATAGATAGATAGATAATGATTGGACTGAGATAGATAGATAATGATTGGACTGCGATAGATAGATAGATAGATAATGATTGGACTGAGATAGATAGATAGATAATGATTGGACTGGGATAGATAGATAGATAGATAGATAGATAGATTGATAGATAGATAGATAGATAGATAGATAGATAGATAATGATTGGACTGGGATAGATAGATAGATAGATAGATAGATAGATAGATAGATAATGATTGGACTGGGATAGATAGATAGATAATGATTGGACTGAGATAGATAGATAATGATTGGACTGAGATAGATAGATAATGATTGGACTGCGATAGATAGATAGATAGATGATAATAATGATTGGACTGAGATAGATAGATAATGATTGGACTGCGATAGATAGATAGATAGATAGATAATGATACTGATAGATAGATAGATAATGATTGGACTGGGATAGATAGATGAGATAGATAGATAGATAGATAGATAGATAGATAGATAGATAGATAATTCTAAACACTCTTTCTTAGTATTGCCATTATTATTATTATTGTCATTATTACTATTATTATTATGGCTTTCTCTGTCCTCTTATTCTAATATCTTTTATTATTATTTCTGGCTATATCTGTCTTTTAATTCTAAATATCCTTTCTTAGTATTGTTATTATTATTATTATCATCTATATTTTATATCCTTTGATTTCTGATGTGTACTCATTTCTTTCCGGGTCCCGTCCAGGGACCTAAAGGATAGAAATGGCATCATGACATTTTCCACTGGGGAAAAAAAAAAAAATATTACATAGACAAAGCCCTTCGTAAGGTGTGGGCTGTACTTCTGAGAACAATTTTTGTATTTCTTTAAGGCTTCCAGAGATCCCTTCAATTAGTCTACTGGAATATTTTCCAACCAATCTGAGGGCTCCAATTACAACAGGGATTGTTGATGTTGCCACATTTTCGAGATTTCGATTTACATTTGAAAATCTGTAAGTTCTATGGGAAGGAATCTGAAAGAAAGTGGTATGAACACCACCCAGACATGGTTACGGAGATAGGACCTGTTACAATTCTATGGGACTACACAATACACACTGACAGAACAATCAAAGCTAACCGCCCAGATTATTATTATTTCTTGCTATTTCTGTCTTTTAATTCTATATATCCTTTCTAGTCCGCTAGCATAAAAAATAAATGGAAAAATGTTTTTGTGAAAAATTTTTCCAAATTTTTCATAGTCTGTGACATTTGTCAGAAGTGAAAGATTTTATCGATTTAGAAGTGTGTCTGGTGTATAATATTTGTTATAGACAAGCGTATGGTTGCAAGAAAGAAATACGACAACAGCAGAAATAGATTTATGTGATTTATTTCAATAGGAACGTGTGATTTTGGGACAGCTACCTTATGGTATAGTTCATAGGCCGGCTGAAGATCTGGATTGATCTCTCATAGTAGTTCACACTGGTTGGTGCTGGCGCTCCCCCTGCTGACTGCTGCTGACCGTGACAGGTCTCTTCCCTGGCCTGCTGTACTTCCATGTGACCCCTTTTATGACGCTTTTTTATGGCTTAACAGGCTTGAAAAACCATGTGAGTATAATTAGGAGGGAAGCATTTTTATTGGTCGAAAAATAGAAACACTTTAAAATATTATTCTATTTTTTCGACCGAACTCATCTTTGTCGGGAACATGTGTAAACGAAGATAATGGTCATTTTGTGACGGAGCCTTGTCCCGTTCACATCCGACTCTCGCTCTTGAGTATGTTAGTTTATTTGCCTGTAAATCAGCTGAGATATGTCTTATTTTATTTTATAACATATTGATACCTGTCAAAACAGTCTTTGACTTTTCCAGAGTTATGACTGTTGTTTAGGCATGAAAACAGACTTTTCAGGCATTAAGAAAAGATTTCTTTTAAATAAAGAACGAACACATATATAGACTTTATATTAAAGCACAAAAATTTATGTTATAGATATGTATCCACTTATTCATTTAAGATAAATAATTATCAATTTCAAATGTTTATGCATGTGCTATTGAAAAAAGTCCCATACAAAAAGGTTTGAAAAAAATTTTTGTTTGTAAAAATATTTCTTTTTAAATTTAAAAAGAATTTTTTTTTTTAAATTGTTTTAAAAAATTAAAAAAAAAAGCATATATGCAGATATCGTTGATGTTAACACAGTTTCAAACTTGACATCTCGTAAATAATAGCTAAATCCATGACATTAACAGTCAAGGATTGATTTGGCACTGGATCGGTATTAGAAACAGGTCCCCCCCACTTCTAAATCGATAAAAAAATCAATATTGTTTGATTCTAACAAGTGTTGCAGCGTAAAGATGATAATAATGCTAATCGAAAAAGTTTCATCTTTTCTTTTTTAATTGTTTTATCCCAAGCAAAGGTAATAAAGCCACTAAGATGCAATGGGGCTACTGAGTGTGAGAGAATATTAAGGAGAAAAAACAATAAAAGAACAAGAATTAAGACGACAGTCAATATCAATTGATATTGCATTCAAATTCTTGAAACTCAGAGTTGACTGGAAAACAAGAAGCCGGAAGAGAGTTCCACAAGCAGGAAGTGCAAGAGAAGAAAGTGTTAGCACATAACTTACGGTTACATCCAACCATTTAAGATGATGTGACCTTGTCACCAATCTAGTACTGCATTTTAATACATAAAGTCTAAATACCAAAGAGGAAAGCTCAAAAGAACAATTACCATGAAAGTATTTATAAAAAAGGAAGATTTACAAGTGGTGGGAACGTGACTGGAGCTGAGATGCCAGGTGAGGGTCAATAACATTGCAGTTTCTTTGTTATTTCCAAATAGATTTTTCCGTATTTTTTTAGAAGTGGACCAACCTATTTAAGTAGTCCCACTTGATGTGTAAGTAAATACCATTTTCTTTCATCACTAAGCTACGTATTTATTGATCAAAAACGATCTCATGCCGTAGACTCAATCATAGACAAGTAGTCAACATGAAAAAAGAAGCCATTTTCGGTTGTTTTTTTCCTCACAAGCAGTAGTCATTTGTTAGTTATCTCCCTTGAATCAATGTTAATGATCTTGCGTCAATGAAGGAAAGATGGATACAGGAAACATTAAGACTGGCTTGATACGAACTTCATTTTATAAAGAAATGTATTTTCTGTTATATTTTGAATTTAACTTGTAATATTTAAAACAGCAATTGGTTTCCGATTTCTTTTTCATCCTGAAGTTGAAGTATCATTTACTAAGCCAGGCTTTGTTTGGCATAAGGCCATGGCCGATGCGCAATACCCCGAACTGGGAGATCCCAAGCCTGATTGGGGGCCCAGCGCAGTGCTACGTGACCCTCGCTATCTTATCAACATTTGCTTTTTTTCTGCCCATTAAAGTAAAGCAGAACCCATAAAGGATGAAAAATTTTCGCAGATTTTGACGTCATTTTGGCCGGGGTCTGTTTTTTCCCAAATCCGTGAAGTAGTTTTTGTGCTCATGCTAAAAGTCTCCAAGAAACACTATAAAATTAACTTTTTTTTTATCCGTAATGTTGAATGTGTTTAAAATTCTTCAACTTTTTAACAAGAAAAATCTCAAAGCTGAGGTTAAAAATTAAACAAAACATTGTTGATTTATTTAAACTTTAATTAATTCAATAATTAATGACATGTCTAGTCTAATTTGTATTTATTTTCAATTTTTCTAGTTGAATTGTTCTCCTATTGAATGATCCATTATTGTACATAATTAGGTTACAATAAAAATTTTCTTTTGTACATAAGGAACCTGGTGAAAATTGAGGGTCATAGATAGGAGCGCAATACCCTTGTATCGACCCTGCACAAGGCTAGAGGTATTAGGGTACCGAATGAGGACAAACCCACTAAATACCTCTACTAATTCGGTATATAAATTTTAGATAAAATGAATTTTTAAAGATGAAAACGTATTCTTGAGGATTTCTTTTTAGCTTCAGTCATTAAAAACTTAGGATGGTCAACCAGAGCTCATTAATAATTAGCCAACAACAGTAACAGTAACTAAAACACTAACTAACAGCGAGACGCTATTTTCAGACTGGAGTATCGTTCTTTCAAATGACTCAATAATGAGAGCAAATGCAGGGTAGATATAACTTCAAAACCCGTATTGACGTTGCATGGTTTATAATGAACATGAATAGTAGGTGCTTCTACGTTAATGTTAGCGAGCTAGTTTTTAGTTCGAGTTTTAGTAGTTGTCATTACCGGTTACTCGATTCTTACTGGGTGCACTATCCTAGTGGCATTTTGCCAAACTAAGCTAAGCTTTTTTTTTTTTTAAAAAAAGTAAATCCGAAATCGCTTCTCGGCCTTTTTACCACGAAACTTAATTACAGCCTGATGAGGAGACAGTCTTCCTTCTTTTTTTTTTTAAAAGTCCACTTTCAGGGAACTGTCTCCCATCAGACTGTACCTTCTGCATCGTATTTTTAAAGAAGAGGTTACGATCAATGTCTGAGGCGTCCTAAAAAGGTATGGGCCTGAGGAACGTGACAATATATCTGGCACCACCTGCATGAACACGTGCGAGTCTCTGTTCATTTATAAACCTTTGTATAATATACGTAAAGAAATAGCGTGATTGACGTTGACCCATATTTTCTTGTCTTTGATTTGATTGGTTGAGAATATTTGAGTTTAAACCAATCAAAAAAGGCAAATCCGGTGTAAGACTAAAAATGTCACCTCAATTTATTTTATCCGCAAACTAGGGATTTAATTTTATTTCTCTTTAAACTGTCGCAGTAAAAAGCCGCTAAAAGAAGCTCTGTTCCTATAACGTATATAAAAAGGACTGTTCTTTTCTTTTCAGTTAAAATAATTTTACAGTTACACACTGGCTGCATTTTCAAATGTCAGTCTATCCTTTGGCTAATAAATTTCTGCCACGCATTGCTCTGCTTAAAATAAATGCTACTAACTATATATATATATACTTAACTTATTTACCTTCTTAATTGGTTTTGTTACCTGTAGGTATAAGCATCTAACATTTTTTTCTGGGATAGAAAGCTTTTTGTACAACAAAACAACAGGAATATTGTCACTACCTTACTGACGTTTTAGACTAAAATTAAGGTAAGATATTTTCGTACGGGAAAGTTAGTGATTTAAAAAAGAAATATTTCATTTTTGTTTTTTATTTTCATAATAATTTTTGTATTAAAACGTTTTTTTTTTCTTTCCCAATATTACCGATATAAAGCGGAAAAAATAAAAATGTAAAATGAGATACTTTCATTATGAATGACAAAGGATAAAAAAAAGTACATAAAATGTCTCTCTCTATGGGTTTTTTTATGATCAAACTTAAAAAAAAAAAATTAGCCCGGCAATATTGTTTCTTGAACTAATTTTTTAAAAATTAAACATGCTTAAACCTTCTTTTAGAAATTAAATAACACGTATAATAGATATTTCGATAAATGATTTTAAATATAAATTTTTACCTTTTTTTTTTTGTTATCCATGTTCAAGCCTTTTTTCCATTAAAAAAAAATCGTATCTCGTATAAGAATTTCTTTATTGTTTATTTCCTCTCTGTTAAAAGACTTGTTAGAATACTTATTTCATATTAATTATTACTGTAAAAAAATATCTCGAAAGACTATAGCATTGAAACAAATATTTAAAAAAATTAAATTAAATGAATGGATCTAAAAAAAAAAACATTTCTAAGTAAATGTAATTTTTTTAGCTAAAAAAAAATGTTTCACGCTCAAACAAATTTATGCTTTATTGTATTTCTTTTTATAAAAGTAAAAAAAAAATAAAATAAATTAATATCTTTTTAAAAGCGTAATGCTTGACTACCGTTTGCCGGTCACGCAGCTTTTTGTTTTATTTTCACGGGACAATTTCATAATTTTCTTTCACACAGACACTATCAAACAAAAAAAATTGTACCAGTCAAATAATGTTTTGGGATTACAAATCTTAAGTTCCCTCTGCACAAATTCTTGTGGTACTTTGTTTACCCATTAATAAATTAAGCTTCCTACTGACACCTTTTTTTTTTTTTTTTTTCTTATGGCGTGCCCGGTAAACGGTAATCAAGCAGAAAAAGTGGGTTTATAATTCACTGTAAATTTCAGGCGGAACTTACTTAAATTCGACACGTGCAATAAAATATGGTAAAATAATTTCCAACCTTTTTTTTTTTTTTTAAGCAATGAAAGAAGCTAAATTTTAAAATTTAACATTCATCAATCACATTCTTAGGATAAAGTATGACATTTTAGACCACGAAAACTAAAAGTATTCAATTCAACAATTTTTTTTAAGTAAGTACATTGACGCACTTTTTTAAGCGCCCAAAATTTGTTTAAAATTAAAAATTTTAGTTACCATCAAAATACAAAATGCGTGTTGTTATTGTTGTTGTTAAGAAAAAAAAAAAAAAAGGGATGTAAAAAATATTGATATAAAAATGGTTTGAGTCTCCTAGAATCAGAGATATACAAGTCCAGAAAAAAAAATATGATAAATTATTTATTTACCATATTTTTTTTTCCCGAACTTGTATATATCTCTGATTCTAAGAGACTCAAACTATTTTTATATTAACATTTTTTACATCCCTTTTTTTTTTCCTTAACAATAACAACACACATTTTGATGGTAAAATTTATTTTAAAAATTTCTGTCCGAACAAAAACCTAGGACAGCCACTAAAATTGAACATTCGCTCATATAATGAATTTTGATATTCGACCTCTAAATTAACTGATCAAGACATTTAAAATGTGGGATTTTTTCATGAAAGTACATTTTTTTATTTTTTGGCTATGTCCATTCTAGATAGAAGTCGGTAGTCATAATTCTTCCAGATTAATTTTTTTGTTATCTGTGAATTGACATGATTTGGAATACACAAAGTTGTTTACATTGCTATCGCGATAATTTTGAATTTATAATATAGCCTCCCTCTAGATTGGTTGCCATGTAAGGCTTATCTATCCTGTTTATGGTCTTTCCCAATGTCCTTTGAAGCGAAACAATAAAACTTTTGCAGTAATGCCCTTTTTAAGCTTTAAATCGGTTTTGTTTTAATTTTAAAAAAATTATTTATTTTATTTTTTTTTTTTTGCATTTCAAGAGTTGTTCAGACTAGTGATCTCATTCTTTTTGTTTAAGGTACCTTCTAT
>CAHIKZ030000376.1:235000-237500 GCA_903632075.3 Acanthosepion pharaonis | reverse complement strand
AAGAGAGACAGGGAAAGAGAGTAAAAGAAAGGAAAGAAGCAAGAAATATATGATGAGTCAACAGCAAAAATAAATAAATAAAATGACCAAGAAAAAATGTCCTCTTAAAAAGGGCTGAACAAGTTAATATGGCGGGCAAGGGAAAGAAAAGTGGGATTAGAAGTAAAAGAGTTAAAGTGATATCTGATTTTTTTATTACAAATTTATTTATTTTATTATATTGTTTTATTTATTTATTTTATTATATTGTTTTATTTATTTATTTTTTATTTCGGTATATCTGACTGGATGGATTGATTCCATTTCTTTAAAACTTTCAGTCAGAGGAGATGAAAATTATTCATTAAATAAATTATAATGGATTTTTAAGGTAGTTTCTTGATTTATCATTTTATTTATATATATATATATATATATATATTCCAAGGTTTGAATAAGTAGCTCTAAATAGAGCCTGTCCCAAATTAACCTTCTGGCATAAACGTGCCCTATGCCATAAAAATGACAGGACATTTGAATATTAGTATCTGTCAGTGGATAAAGGTGTTGGTTAGATCCAGTGACAGGACGCAAAAAGTGTGAGTTCAATACCCGGTTAAGGCAGTGGAGAACTTGTAGAGGGAAATTAACAGGAGATAACTGTATTAATCATCATAGATATATATGGTAAATGTTGTTTAATACTGTTTATTATATACAGACCATTCACTTAAATATTTGTATCTATAAAAAGAATGCATAAACATAAAGCATAATATTTTTTCTACATAAATCCACATTGCAACCAAAAACGTTAGCGGCACCTCTCTTCTCTTCTTTTTAATATACATACTTTTCTCTCGTTGGAACCACTACATTATATTTCTTTTATATATATATATATATATATATATATACACACACACACACACACACACACATCAGGCACACTCCCAAAGAACTAAATGATTACATACACTTAACACACACACATCCCATTCCCAGCAACCAATAAAACTGTCAAAATGACCACGGAGGGAATTCTTAAAGCCTGCCATCCTCTATCTTCAAACAACTTGAAAGAGGCCAAGGAATGATTAAAATTAACGATAAAAATTAATTATTAAGTATTATCATTCATTACCAACCTTCGTGTGATTATTCTATTCACTAACCTTCCCTAGATTAGAACTCTATCTCGAGGTCTTCGCTACCTCTCTATCTCGAGGTCTTCGCTACCTCTCTATCTCGAGGTCTTCGCTATCTATCTATCTTTCTGTTGTAGCATATCTACAGACAATAATGGGTATGTTGCCATTCCCATAAATACAGTAGTAAATAAACTCACTTCTACCAGTTGACTACTCCTTTTACTGGTGAATCTTCTATACGTTGTTCTTGTCCTAAGTATTATCGTTCATTACTAACCTTTGTTTGATTATTCTATTCAGTATCCTTCTCTAGGTTACAACAGTTAGGCAGGCTAGTTTACCAGAGGAAAATGACAATGTCATCTCTATATACAGTCTAGTGTCCTTAAAGTTGAAACTAAATCTAAGGCACCATTTTAACAGAATTCTAACAATCTTACATTCTGGTAAACATATAAATCCAATTTGACCCGATTTTGTCCGTTTTGAGGCCTGGAGTTTTAAAGAAAAGTATAAGGGTGTAGCAGACTTTTGGACAGGATTTGGATGAAAAAATTGTGTCTTATATACACAGGATTATGATCATTTTTTGTTTTTTCAAAGCTTTAAGTCATTAAAAATCATTGAATCATTAAAATTCATTAAAAATTAAAATTATTAAAATTTATTAAAAATTAAAATCATTAAACATTAAAATCATTTAAAAATCATTAAAAAATTGAAATCATTAAAAATCATTAAACATTAAAGTCATTTAAAAATCATTAAACATTAAAATCATTTAAAAATAATTAAAAAATTGAAATCATTAAAAAATCATTAAAAATTGAAATCATTAAAAAATCATTAAAAATTGAAATCATTAAAAAATCATTAAAAATTGAAATCATTAAATATCATTAAAAATTGAAATCATTTAATAATCATTAAACATTAAATTCATTTAATAATCATTAAATAAGTTTTAAATCATTAAAAAAACATTGTCTGTAATTTTCAATATTTATACTTTCTTGTAGAATTGAAACATGGATACTTATAATGTGAAAGTCGAGTCACCCAATGTGAAATACACCAATGATTACATTGAGGCACTTTACAACTACACGACCACAAAAGTAAAAAAAGATGGAAATACGCTGATTGCAGAACCTGTAAGTAAAAATTTGACGTACCTATGATGCAGATATATATTTAAATTGTTTTTTTTTTTAATATTTTTTATATTTTCTTTTAAGTGTTACAACAGTAAAAAAAAATCGACTAGCATGAATTTTGTGTGAAAAAATAAAGTTAACAGATATTGAAAATTCCCAGCGAGAGACACACATCGAAAAATTCCCAGCGAGAGACGCGTATGAAAGAGTTCC
>CAHIKZ030000376.1:205000-232500 GCA_903632075.3 Acanthosepion pharaonis | reverse complement strand
TCTTGATATCATTCTGATAACATACATACATATACATACATACATACATATACATACATATATATACATACATACATACATGCATACATATATATACATACATACATGCATGCATACATATACATACATACATACATGCATGCATACATATACATACATACATACATACAAACGCAGGTTGTCCATAAAGTGTTTTTATAATTTAAAAAATTTATTACAAAAGCAAATCAAGAGACAAATATGTGGAAATTGTTAAAAAATGAGGAGTAGATACTGAAGTTTCTTTTAACTAATTTAATAAACCTCTATATGGGCGCCATTACTTGTAAAAAGCACATCAAGAAGGTACTTGAATGTTTGCTATGTTCACTGTATCATAGCCTGATCAACGGTGGCAATGGCATCAGTGATCTTTTGCTTTAGATCAGTGTCATCCCGTATCTTTGTCCAACAAACGATATCTTTAATATAACCCCATAGAAAGAAGTCCAGGGGAGAGATATCTGGTGAACGACGTGGCCAGGGAATTGAGTCAACCCCTTCTTTAACCACCGAACTGGAAATATTTGATTTAGGAACCCACGAAAATGCAGTCCGAAATGTTCTGGTACCCCATCTTGCTGGAAAATGATGGTTGGTTGAACGTCATCTATTGTCTTTGTAATATATTTTTTAAATTGTAAAAGGCAATGTGCTGTATTGTTTTTAATGAAACATTCTATATTTCGGTCGACTATTTATTCTCTAAATCATGTTGAAGATATACAGACTGTCCATAAAGTCTCTTTACAATTTAAAAAAATATTACAAAAGCAAATGAATAGACAAATATGTGGAAATTGTTACAAAATGAGAAGTAGATACTGAAGTTTCTTTTAACTGATTTAATAAACCTCCATATGGGCGCCATTAGTTGCATGAAGCATATCAAGAAGGTACTTGATTTCTTACCATGTTCGCTGTAATATAGCCTCATCATTGGTGGCAACGGAATTAGCAATCGTTTGCTTTAGATCAGTGATGTCCCATATTTTTTTTTCGATACATGATAACTTTAACATAACCCCATAGAAAGAAATCCAGAGGAGAGGCATCTGTTGAACGAGGTGGCCAGGGAATTGGCCCATCCCTTCCAATCCACCGGTCTGGAAATATTTGATTTAGGAACCCATGAACATGCAGTCCCCATTGTGATAGTTCCCCATCTTGCTGGAAAATGGTGGTTGGTTGAAGGTCATCTAGTTGTGGTGCCACATCAAATGACATTGTAATATATTTTTTTAAATTGTAAAAAAGACTTTTATGGACACCTTTTGCATACATACATGTATGCTCACACACACACA
This sequence comes from Acanthosepion pharaonis, assembly GCA_903632075.3. NCBI lineage: Eukaryota > Metazoa > Mollusca > Cephalopoda > Sepiida > Sepiidae > Acanthosepion > Acanthosepion pharaonis. The sequence continues at coordinate 231,154 of CAHIKZ030000376.1, read as the reverse complement.
CACACACATATATATATATATATATATATATATATATATATATATATATATATATAGTAAAAGATTTGTCACTTAGCTGAATGATGTTAGCTTCAGCATCCCAACTCCAGAGTTTCATAGACTGACCCTTTGGGAATCAGTTCATCCAATCGTCAGGTCGTATCAGCAATTATTGACTGCTTATACGTCTCAAATTTTATTTTTATATGCACTTTTCATTAGTGCAAGTTTTGGGCTTTTTTATAGTATGTGCATGTATGTGTAGAATGTACTTTCTTTTCTTTTTTTTCTCACTTTACACTCACTCCTTAACCTTTTCTCTTTTTTTTTTTTTTTTCTTTTTTTTTTTCCCCCTCTTTCACTTTCAATTGTTTCCTTATAAGGAAACGGGTAATATTCAATTTGACTTTTGTTTTACGCAAATATCCTTCAAGACCGCAAACATCCAGTGTCAATTAATTTTACTGATCGACTTTGCCAAATTACGAATAATCCTTCGCAGACAAGAAAGAAATTTTATCAGAAATTGTCTGAAGTTTGTTTCGGAAGAAATTTGGTCTAAGCTTTCAACTTTCTTAAGGTGTCATCGCTGTAGATGCATAAGAAAGTCAAAACTTTGGACAATTTCCAATGAAATTTGCTCTTTGTCTCAAAGGGAGTAGTCATAATTTAGAAAAGTCACTCAGTAAAATTAAGTGACACAAAGTGCCTGTTATCTTTAATGATATTTGCCTTAAAGAACATTTGCTGCCTAAATACAGTAAAAATTATATATACTGGACAGCATATGTTTTATATTATAAAGAGGTAATACAATGAATCAGTAATATTAATGTAATTAATGGTGAATTCTGCTAACAAACTTAATAAAGCATTATCTTACTAACAATTCATTGAATGACATGATCCTTATGTATAAAATTATCAGATGGATCTGGTGTATTTTTAGAGCAGCAAGTACTTTCGAAAACTTCATGTTCTCATCATCAGGCTGTAATTTGTTCCATTTCGAAATAAAACTCCTAGACGAAATAAATGTATTGTAGACCGAAAGGTGTTTTTTAAGAATGTGTTATTTATTAATGGTTATATAAGTTTGGAACGTGGAAGTCATAACACTAGAGTTCAAATAATACAATGTTTATATCCATCTGACAACAATTTTATATATAAGGATCATGTCATTCAATAGATTGTTCGTAAGTTAATGCTTTATTAAGTCTGTTAGCAAAGAGAATTTGCCATTAATTACATTAATATTACTAAATGATTCATTGTATGATTACCTCTTTATAATATAAAATATATGCTGCCCAATATATATATATATATATATATATATATATATATATATATATATATAAATAACTAGACTCGTTTGAAAAACCCCGAATTTTTGATTTGTTAATCAAATCAATTTCGAGGAAAAAAAAGTTTTAAAAAAAGAAAGAGCTACAAACATAAACTTCTGCCGACAAAAAAATCGCACAGATGCAGGTCTGAAGCCCAAAGAAAAAAAACCCTGATACGAGTAACAACTAACTAACAAAAGAGCTCAATACAACCCGTAGAGCAGACCGAGATACACTTAGTGAGCCAGACAAACCTACCTAGGTTTCACCTAAACGGATCGTCAGGGAAAGGTTGCCCCGATTGCCTCAATTATTGGCCAACCTTTCCCTGACGATTCGTTTAGGTGAAACCTAGGTAGGTTAGTCTGGCTCACTAGGTGTATCTATATATATATATATATATATATATATATAAAAGTGAACATAGAAGTCAACACTTAGAGGCGACAGTCTGTTTCATCTGCTTCTCTGATTGGTCAGAGATAACATTCCAATACTATCGAAAATTTTATATTTAAAGTTTTTTAAAATACAAAGTTTCGATTGGAAATTTGAAAAAAGTGTCATGTATCCAATGCTTTTGCATAGGGTAATTTTTGAACTTTGATAAAAAAAATGGATTCAACCATGAGTTTTTAATTTTCCTTCCACATAAAACTAAAACAACTTTATGAGATATTACTTACCAAATATCAGGCAAAATGGTGAACATAAACTAGAGTTATAACAGAAAATAACATGTATCCAATACTTATGCATGTCACTGTATATATTCAGTGTATTTAGGCAGCAAATCTTCTTTAAGGCAAATATCATTAAAGATATTAATTACATTAATATTACTACTTGATTCTTTGTATGATTACCTCTTTATATATATATATATATATATATATATATATATATATATATATATATATATATATATACCTTGGAAAAACTCTCACAACCACGCTACCTGGGTTTTGATCGCTACATCTCCTCAGGCTGTAGTACAGTGAATTCCATGGCAAACTTATAGAATACTGGAAGGTGGGAGGGGACTTAGAGGGGAGGGTCAGAACACCAAGAGGTATTGGTGAGAGTGGGACTAAGAAGTGGGAGGGTCACAAAAAAAAAACTCCCCCTTCTAAGTCCCACTCTCACCAGTACCATCCATCTTCTGGTGTTCTATAAGTTTATTGTGGAGTTCACTGTACTACAGTTTGTTTCGACCTGCCTGAGGAGATCTAGTGATTGAAACCCGGGTAGCATGGTTGTAAGAGATTTTTTTCCAAAGCATCTTGCTCTGCATTTTATATCTTCTATTTTATAGCTTGCATTGATCACTTTTTTGGTGTTTATGCCTTTCTCAGGCCTCCTACTTTTTATTTAGTTTTGGCCTCCTATTATAATATTTTAAATAATTATATATATATATATATATATATATATATATAAAGTGGGTGTTTGTACGATGTATAATATTATCTGAAACAAAAGTGAAGATGAGGCAAAGTGGAAGATTTTTTTTATAAAAGACGCGTTTTGCTGGAGAAAATGTATGCTCTTTGTTATATTTTGCATATCTCTCTGTGTAGTAGCAGTCATAGTACAGTTTTCTGTGTCCTGAATAGCAACCGGGTTTGCTAGGTATAGCTGTTCTCTATGTTCGCCAATTGTTCTCTATTTATACTTGTCTCTCTAATTTGCATATGCTACTATGCTCTCTTTACCTTTTCTTCATTCAATGAATGAAGAAAAGCCAAAGCTGTGTTTGAGGAAAATGTCTTGGGATCTCTGAGGATGGGTGGGTATTCTAAATTGAATTAATTAGCCTAGCTTATCACCTCCTGCTCCAAGTCTGAAATCAGGAGGTGATAAGCTAGGGTAATTAATTTGATTTATAATAGCCACTTATCCTCAGATCTCAAGACGTTTTCCTCACACACAGCTTTGTCTTACCATCATTTAAACTGAAGAAGCCAAAGAGAATATAGATTTTCTCCAGCAAAATGTGTCTTTGACAAAAAATCTTCTACTTTGTCTCATATATATATATATATATATATATATATATATATATATATATTATCAAGAATATAGATAATGATAATTGTTTTTTTCTTTTTCTAGGTATCCACTGAATATACGTTTCAAACGCAGACCAAGGTACCCCGGGTTGGTTTGATGTTAGTTGGGATGGGTGGAAACAATGGGTCTACCCTGATTGCCTCAATTATTGCCAATAAACATGGTATGCAATGGCACACCAAGACTGGGGTGCAGGAGGCCAACTATTACGGATCCATCACCCAGTCCAGTACTGTGTCTCTTGGCAGTACAGACTGTGGTGAGGAGGTCTTTGTTCCCCTACAGAAGCTGCTACCCATGGTACATCCAAATGACTTAATTATTGATGGTAAGTAAACTTAAGAAAAAAGTAAGGGCTAAATTTATGGTAGTTTTTTAATGATAATATTAGCCGTTTCCTTATAAGGAAACATTTGGTATTCACTGTCTAAACATCAACTCAAGTTATGCTTTTCTTCATTTCCAGGCCATCAAGCTGGATCAAAGTGTAGTATCTGCCCAAGGGCAGATAAACTACATTCCATCTTTCACTTGTGTCTCTGTCTTTGGACAGAGCACAACTGGAAATGTTATTTCTGAGAGGGGTATTGTAACTATTTACACTATTTATATTGTTCGGACTTTTGTCCTCATCTTTATTGTCCTAATCCCGATTTTCGGCCATTGTACGCTTCAGCTTTCTTCAGGAGCTAGCTATATTTCTGAGAGAGATATTGTAACCATTTACACTATTTACATTGTTTGGACTGTTGTCCTCATCTTTATTTCCCTATTCCCGATGTTTCGACCCTTGTATCTTCCGGTATTCTTCAGGATCTGGCTATATTTCTGAGAGAGGTATTGAAACCATTTACAGTATTTACATTGTTCGGACTTTTGTCCTCATCTTTATTGCTCTAGTACTGACGTTTCGGCTATTTTACTCTCTGGCCTTTTTCAGGATGTCTTTATATTTCTGAGATGAGGTTCTGTAACTCTTTACTACGTGAACAGGACAATATATGTAAATGGTGTAAAAAGTTCCCCTCATTTCTAATGATAATATTAGCTGTTTCCGTATAAGGAAACATTCAGCATTCATTGACCAGAGAGTGACGCTTTTCTTCACTCTCTGTCCATCGGGCTGGGATCAAAGTGTAGTATCTGCCCTCGGGTGGATAAACTACATTTCATCTCTCAGTTATGTTTCTGTCTTTGGATAGAGTGCAACTGGAAATATTATTTCTGAGAGGAGTATTTTAATTATTTACACTGTCTACATTGTTCGGACTGTTATCCTCATCTTTATTGTCCTATTCCCGACGTTTCAGTCATTGTACACTCCAGCATTCTTCAGGGACTGAGAGAGGTATTGTAACTATTTACAGTATTTACATTGTTCGGACTGTTGTCTTCATCTTTATTGCTCTATTGCCAACATTTCGGGCATTGTATGCTCTGGCCTTCTTCAGTATCTCTTAATATTTCTGAGATGAGGTACTGTAACTATTTACTACATGAACAGGACAATAAATGTAAATGGTATAAATTGTAATATTAGCTGTTTCCGCATAAGGAAACATTTAGCATTCATTGACTAAACAGAGTGGCGCTTTTCTTCACTTCTTCATCCATTGGCCTGAGATCAAAGTGTAGTATCGGCCCCCAGGCAGGTAAACCATGTTTCATCTCTCAGTTGTGTCTCTCTCTTCATGCAATGAATTCCAAACTGAACCGGTTATTTAATCTATAGGGGTAGACTGTTTTGTTCCACTGCACATGTCTAGGGATATTGTGTGCGCCTCAAGTTATGCTTTTCTTTATTTCCACGCCATCAAGCTGGGATCAAAGTGTAGTATCTGCCCTCGGGCGGATAAACTACATTTCATCTCTCAGTTATGTCTCTGTCTATGGACAAAGCGCAACTGGAAATATTTCTGAGAGGAGTATTTTAATTATTAACACTATCTACATTGTTCGAACTGTTATCCTCATCTTTATTGCACTATTGCCAACATTTCGGGCATTGTACGCTCTGGCCTTTTTCAGGATCTCTTTATATTTCTGAGATGGGGTACTGTAACTATTTACTACATGAACAGGACAATAAATGTAAATGGTGTAAATTGTAATATTAGCTGTTTCCGCATAAGGAAACATTTAGCATTCATTGACTAAACAGAATGATGCTTTTCTTCACCTCTTCATCCATTGTGCTGGGATCAAAGTGTAGTATTTGTCCTTAAGCGGATAAACTATGTTTCATCTCTCAATTGTGTCTCTGTCTTCATACAATGAATTCCAAACTGAAGCCTTTCTTTAATTTACAGGGGTAGACTGTTTTGTTCCACTGATCATGTTCAGGGATATCTTGTCTAGTTCTTATTTTTAGTACTGCTCAGTTATTGCTTGCCCTATTTCCACTGACTTCAAGTACCCACTGTCGTGCCCAGAGATTGAACTCATAATTACTATGACACCAAATTCAAGAACCAAGACTTTACGGCTTTCGCAAGGGTATTTACCCATAAGTAAATATAATGAACCTGATTGGAATTTGAACTTTGCTCTTCGATTTCCAATTCCGAGCTGTGATCGATTATACTACTTGCACATCCAAGATTAGAGCACCTGGTAATCCCAAGCAGCTGCCCATCTAGGTACTGACCAGGCTTGATGTTGCTTAACTTTGGTGATCATATGACAACTTGTGTTTTTATGTGATATGGCTGTAAACTGTTTACATCATCTGCAAATCTAAGCTTACAGCACCTGGTATTCACAAGGTGTCACCATCTAGGTACTGACCAGGCTTGATATTGCTTAACTTTGGTGATCGTATGAGAACCAATGTTTCAACATCATATAGCTGCAAGCTATTTATACTATTTGCACATTCAAGCTTACAACACCTGGTATTCCCAAGCTGTCACCTATCTGGATACTGACCAGGCTTTATGTTGCTTAACTTCAGAGATTGTTTGAGCATGGGTGTTTCAAGATGATAATGGCTGTAAGCCCTTTGTACCACCCGCAAATCCAAGCTTACAGCACCTCGGATTTCTAAGCAGTCACCATTTAGGTACTGACCAGGCTCAACATTGCTTAACTTTGGTGACTGTATGAGAACCAATTTTTTAACATGATAACAATGTAAGTCAATGTGTGTCACCCGCAAATCCAAGCTTACAACATCTGGTATTCACAAACTGTCACCTATCTGGATACTGACCAGGCTTCATGTTGCTTAACTTCAGTGATTCTTTGAGAATGGGTATTTCAAGATGATATGGCTGAAAGTCTTTTATACCACCTACACATTCAAGCTTACAGCAATTGGGATTCCTAAGCAGTTACCCATCTAGTTACTAACTAGGCTTGATGTTTGCTTAACTTAACTCTTTCCCGTCCTGGGTAAGACAATAAACTACATCCAACAGCAAGGCCTCTGATCAGGAGGTTTTGCGAAGTGTGGAACCACCTCTTAATTGCTGGTGTTCTCAGGTCAACCCTGACCCATGGTGGTAGCACCTGTTGGGGTTTTAGCTATGGCTAAATAGTTAACCCCCAAACTGGAGTCAAAACACTATGAAAGAGTAAAAATAGGTTTTAATATTAGGAATACTTTGTACAAAATTATTACCAGCAATACATTTTGGAAAAAAAATATATTACCAGCATTAAAAATCTTGTCAGCATTAAATAAATAACTCATTGAGGTTGATATGTCATAAAACAAACCAAACCAAACTTAACTGTATGAAAATCAAAAATGGATTTCTCTGTACTTGCCTATGAAAGTAATTACAATTTCAGGTTGGGATATTTCTTCATCAAACATGGCTGACAATGTAAGCACTTTATATCACCTGTAAATCTGAGCTTACAATAGCTGGGATTTCTAAGCAGTCACCATCTAGTTACTGACCAGGTTCAATATTGCTTAACTTCAGTGATTATTCAAGAATGGGTGTTTCAAATTGATATGGCTGAAAGCCCTTTATACCACCCACACATTCAAGCTTACAGCACCTGGTATTCACAAGCTGTCACCTGTCTGGATACTGACCAGGCTTCATGTTGCTTAACTTCAGTGATTGTTTGAGAATGGGTGTTTCAAGATGATATGGCTGAAAGCCTTTTATACTACATACACATCCAAGCTTACAGCAATTGGCATTCCCAAGTGGTCACCCATTTAGTTAGTAACTAGGCTTGATATTTGCTTAACTTAACTGTATGAAAATCAAAAATGGATTTCTGTGTACTTGCCTATGAAAGTAATCTTTACAATTTCAGGTTGGGATATTTCTTCAACAAACATGGCTGATGCAATGCAACGAGCTCAGGTACTTGATTACAACCTGCAAGTACAGATCAGGCCCTACCTGGTCGGCATCAGGCCTCGGCCGTCTATCTATATCCCGGACTTCATTGCAGCAAACCAGGAGGAACGAGCAGATAATGTCCTTACTGGCACCAAACAGATGATGATGGAACAAATAAGACGAGACATTCATGACTTTAAGGAATCAAGTGGTGTGGACAAGATCATTGTCTTGTGGACAGCTAACACAGAACGGTTTTCTGATGTCCAAGCTGGACTCAATGACACAGCAGACAATTTACTCAACAGCATTCGAAATAACGAATCTGAGATCTCACCATCTACATTGTTTGCTATTGCCAGCATTCTCGAGGGGGTAAGTTTATTTTATTTAACGTTATCTTCATAACGTCTGATTCGAAGCCTAAAATTTTCACACATAAAATACAGGTATACCTCACCCTACATCAATAATTGGTTCCAGAGGTCACAACTTAGATTGAAAAACAACTTAAGTTGAAATAACCACACTATAAGCTGCAAATAAGCACTCCCATTGCATATTACAGTATTTATATGTACGTACAGTATTCTGAATAAAATAATTTACCAGAGATATGGCCTTGCGCTTAGCATTAGCAATGAGAGTACAGACTGGCAATTTTTTCCAATATAATTAGCTTTCGTCAACATTAAAAATCTGTTCAGGAAGAAACCCGTTTTCTTCAATGATCTTAGCCAATGCTTTAGGAAAATCAGCTGCTGCTTGTTTGTCAGCTGATGCAATTTCATCTTGCTTCTTAATAGAGTGATAACTTCTTCATTCTTTAAATCTCATAAACCAGCTTTGATTTGCTTTAAACTCTACATCTTTCTCATCTGGGTATACTGTGCGTATGCCTAAACTAAACTGGATTCCAATTTTATGGGAGTCACGAGTGGTGCTTACAACGCCAAATGGTAGATATTAGAACTACTGTTGAAAATGTCAATATTGAGCTCTTAAAGAGGACAACACAGACACAGATGTTTTCATATTTCGTTCTCTAGAATTTATGATAAAAAAATTTATTATAATAAAATGATTTAAACTTGATTTTTATTTTTCTATATATTTTTTTGACAAATGACGTATAATTGAGAATGACTTAACTCAAAATGACGTAACCTGAGGTATACCTGTAATTGTTTATTCATTTCTTATTTTCGTCAAATTAATGTTGACTGTGGAGGGTATGTAGTTTTTGAATGTCCCTCTGGTGAGGATGCTAGGAGACGCTGTAGTGATAGATAAATAAAAAGTTCACTATTTCTCCCCACAAGTATAGAAAAATTTGCAAACCATTTTGGTTTGCCATAAAGAAATAAAAACAAAAAGATAAAAAAATAAATAAATAAAATAGGCCAAAAGGTCATCCTCCCTAAATGAAGGTGAAGAAAAAGGGATGGTTAAATGAGTCCTGTGAACCAATCAGAAACCTAGAGATAATTTTGAATTGAAATCCTTTATTTTGAGAAAAAAAGGGATAAACTCAGAGATGAGCAGGTAAGGCAAACAAGGTGTTGATTAATTTCGTCCGTTCTCCCTATGTCTTAACTTTTCGGATAGGAGCTGAAAACTTCAATATAATTATTAGAATTAAATTGAATTAAAATATCAAGCTCTGTTTCATCTTCTTTGCTTTAAGATGAAACAGAGTTTGATACTTAGCTAGGGGAATTCTCCAATTCCGGATGTCGGTAAACGCAGAGAGAAAATGAACAATTCGCAGACACAGAAAATGAACAATTCGCAGACACAGAACAACCTATTTTAGTGACCCCAATACAATGATCAAATCGCTCACATACATGGACGCACACTCATATACGGAGACACGAGGAGACATATATATGTGTATGTACACATACATACATTTATGTATGTATATGGATGTTGACAACTGTGTGAAGTGTGTGTGTGTGTGTGTGTGTGTGTGTGTGTGTGTGTACTGGTTCCATGTAGCTTGGGAAATATGTGTGTATATGTGTGTGTGTGTACTGATTACTTGTGGTGGGATAGTGTGTATGTGCATATGTGTGTGTATGCGTGTATAGGTACAAATAAGTTTTGTAATTTCTCGTAGTAAGACAATATGTATGGAGGGGAATATCGCACGCATATATACACGCATGCTGACAGGAACACACCAAAATAGAAACAGATCCAAGAGCACATAGGGGTCACTAAAACATTAAAAGATTAAATGCCGATAACTACTAAGCTGGACAAACCTTAATTGTTTTATGACCCTTCTAGCGCAGAACTCTTCATTGACAATTCTAGAAAGAAAATTCGGATTGCCAACACACAAACAGAGAATGTCTCATATCGAAAACATTTCACATTGAACATGAAGAAAAATTAATTATTTTTAATAATATGTAGAAATTTCCACTTTTACCTGAAGACGGTCAGCGAGACCAGAAACACGTGTTGTAGTAAAATTATAAAACAAAGCATAATATTTTTTAAATAAATCCACATTACAACCAAAAAACGTTTATGGCACCTCTCTTTTTTAATATATATATATATATATATATAAATGAAATTGAATAAAAAAAAATTATGAAAATTATATCTTGAATTAAATTAGATAAAAATTGTAGTAATGAAATATCTTGATATAAAATTAAACATGATAAAAGTTATATCCTAAAAATTTTAATAAAATGTATAGATTGAAATGAAATTTAATAAAGAATATAATATATATTCAAAAGGAAATTGAATAAAAAATATTATATATATTAAAATTTAATTTAATAAAAAAAATACAAAAAATATATCTTGCTATAAAACTGAATAAAATTATAAAGTTATATCTTGAAATTGAATTAAAAAAAATTACAATGAAAAATTATAATATCTTCATATAAAATTGATAAAAAATTATAAAATAAACGTAATAAATGAAATTTCTTTCAACTTAATATTGGCAAATTAGCTTCCTTCTTATGAATATGCATGAGGAATGATTTTTAATTCTTTGTAAATATAAATGGATTAACTCTTTTTATTTGTTTATTTCTTGAGAAAGTCAGCCAGTAATTGGCACAAACCTCATTTCATGTGCCTTTCATGAACAAAACCTCTTTATAACAATGTTTGGTACGATGGCAACTTAATAATAAATATTAACTCATAAAAATATTTTAATAGGAAAGTAAACATCAGTATTTTCATAGAGAAATTAAACAGATATTTTAATAGAGTTTATGAAGAACTTGAACAGATATTTTAATAGGGGTTAATAGAGAAATTAACCATAGATATTTTAATAGGGAAATTAAACGGATCTTTTGAAATGGTGTATGAAGAAATTTTATATAGATATTTTAATAGGGTTTATAAATAATTATGATAAAGAAATTAAACATATCTTAATAGGGAAATTAACAGATATTTTTAATAGTGTTTATGAAAATTTACAATGAAGAAATTAAACAGATATTTTAATAGGGAAAATTAAATAGATATTTTAAATGGGGTTATAAAGAAATTAAAAATAGACATTTTAATGGAGGGAAATTATCATGTAATTTAATAGGGAAATTGTTATACTGAAACATTACCTATTCTATTGTAATAGACTCTCCCACACATAATAAGTAGTAGTAGTAGTAGTAGCAGTCGCCAGTTGAGCTCAGTGAGCTGAGTGAGTCAGTCGATGTCGGACATTGAAGTATCAACAACCACAACTAGATTGCTGCGTCATTAACTATTATTTCAAGTTCTTAACGTTTTGTACATTGGACCCTTTTAGGACCGACTTAGCGAAATACAAGCCTCACTGTGAAAACTACTCTACAACAGAAATAAAGCACAGATATTTTTTAATAGAGAAAAGTGGATATTTTAATAGGGGAATTAAACATATATTTGAGTAGAGTTTAATAGGGAAATTAAACATAAATATTTTAATGGGGTTCAAAAAACATAGGAGAAGAAATGGTCACTTCTAGTCTTATATAAACAAGTCAAGAAATGGGATTTGCAGATATCAATGCCAGGGATGCTCAAGGTTTATTGTATGCTGATAAGAAGACTATTGCTAATGAAGACCTTAAAGAATTAACTGAAACTGTCTAAGTGTCTGATGGACCTGAGAATAATAGCAGTGAAGAGGTGCTTCCACGCTCCTCGAAACATCCAATCACCTGATCAGAGACCTTGTTGCCAGATGTAGTTTATCATCATACCCAAGATGAAAATTGTCTGCATGCCCACATACACATGTGTTGTGTGTGTGTGTGTGTATGTATGTGTGTATATATATGTATATATATATATATATATATGTATGTATAATATTTCCTTTTAGGATATTACATCAAAAACATGTCAAAATCACTACACAATTGAAATCTTGTTTCGATGTGTATCAATGCATCTCATCAGGCATTTGAAAATTACGGGAGATATATATAATACTAATAATCTTATAAATATAAGCAGCTATACTCGTCTGGCAAAACCTTAGGTGTTTTAGCTAGTAACTGAACAAACCAATATCTAAGAGTAAAAAAAAAGAACTAAGAACATGTACTTCCAGCGAAAATAATCGTCTAGAATGAATGTTCAAAGAAAAAACCTCCAACACGAGTAAAGTAAAAATAACTAAGCAAAGTGCTCAATACGCTAAGTAGAGCAAACTAAACCAGTTTACCCTGATGATTCACGTAGGTGAAACCTAGGTAGGCTTACATATATTATATATATATATATATATATATATATATATATATATATATATATGGTGGCAATAAGGTCTTTATAGAGTTACTTCCAGTAACAATTAAGACAAAGCAATTAAAAATCCAGAAATTTCTTATTAAAATGGTTCTGCTTAATAACAATAAATTGGTATGGTAAACAATAGTAAATTAATTACCAATACTGTTTCAACTGGAAGCCACCTGCTCCAGTGCTTTTGTTTTAAGTAACTGTATAGTTACTTTTGCCCACCCTATGTGTGTGTGTGTGTGTGTGTATATATATATATATATATATATATATATATATATATATATATATATATATATATATATATATATATAAAATAACTGTTCTAAAAAAATGTTTACAAAATTTTTAAACAATTCTTTAATAATTCTGTTTATTACCAAACAATATTTGAAAAGTTTAATAAAACCTTATAATTATCTGATGTTTTTACGGTTAAAAAAATTATTTTTTTTTTTTTTTTTTTTGTCTCAACTTTGATTTTATTACTGAACACTGGATAGGTGTTGTTCAGACTTAGTTGCAGAATTGGATTGCATTACTCTAATATCTTGTTTCAAATTTATTCAAATTGTGTGTGTGTATATATATATATATATATATATATGTGTGTGTGTGTGTGTGATTCGTAATATGCATTGATTGAATGTTCTGAGGTGAATTGTGATTGATGTATTCTTGGCATCATTAAAAGTATGTGATCATCAGACTCTTTCCCCTACCCACCTTGTGTTGATCAAGTAAAACTTCTCATCTCAGTGGTTGTGTGTTATGTATTTTACAGATAAGTTTGTTTTATTGGTTTTTCCATCTTGTTGGGGTTTTGTGTTCCTACCGTTCTGCAATCAACCAATGAAAATATTCCACAGAAGTGTATCAATCCATGGGGTTTATGTCTTCTGGTTTTTCAAAGGGTTATTTGGAGTTGTTCATCTTCTTTAGCATGGTAAATGGTCATTCACTGTCGTCTTTCTCCCTCGCCTTTATTTTCCCTAATTTTATGCCCCATTTGTTACTTATATTTGAAGATAAGATTTACCCAGTGAATAATAATAATAAGCTAAAACATGTAGGAGGATTTTACTCTATTACCTGTAATAATTGCCACAAGTAATACATTGGAGAAACCTCAAAGAATTTAAATAAAAGATTATATGAACATAAAAAGAACCTTTTATAAAATAACACATTAAATGCATTAGTTGCTCACCATAACATGACAAGATTGCCCACTATTTTGATTTGAAAAATACTACTCTAATTAAAGGAGAAAACACTTCATAAGACGAAAAAGTTTAGAAAGTGCTTTAATTGCTAGTGGTTCATCATTCTTGACAGATCTTCTGTTATCACAATGCTGGATTTTTAATAACAAAGCTGATGAAATGAAAAAGAATCTAAATGAAATTGGCTAGATTATATACCAAAAACACATTATTTTATATTTGAAGATAAGATTCACCCAGTGAATAATAATAATAATAATAAGCTAAAACATGAAGGAGGATTTTACTCTATTACCTGTAATAATTGCCACAAGGAATATATCGAAGAAACCTCAAGAAATTTAAATAAAAGATTATGTGTGTTTGTGTATATATCAAATACATATATGTCACTCATGTACAAAATATGCACATATATATATTACATATGTACATACAAAGTCACACACAGGCAGTTCAAGATGGTTGGAGTATTAGTTCTTTTATAATATAGTTGTTATTTTAACACTATTTACATTATTCGGACTATTGTCCTCATCTTTGTCGCCATATTTATTACAACATTTCGGCTGTTGTATGCTCTGGCCTTTTTCAGGTGGTTGGAATGTCAAACTGAACCCTTTATTTTGCTTACTTGTAGGCCGCGCATAAGCAGGATTAGGTCGGTCTACCTCCCCAAACGAGACTCTGCCCTTCAGCATAGCCTCGTCTGGGTTCCACTCTGCCCAAAGGCAGAGAGTTCGACAATACAGCTGAAAAAATTTCAGCTAGTATATTTGCCAACCGCCCCATGCAGTCAGATGTGGCACAAGGCCAAATTTAACGTGGGGTATCTGAGCCCGTTGCCTCGGGCAAAATTTCCCTGTAGACCCCGTAAAAAACGGGGTCGGGTAGCTTTCTACCGCCCGAGACAAGACTCTTCCCTTTGGCATAGCCTTGTCTGTTCCTCTCTGCTTGAAGGCAGAGAGTTTGACAGCACAGCCAAAAAGATTTCAGCTGCACGGTATTTACTAGCTTCCCCACAAGGGTAGATGTGGCACAAGGCCCAGTTTAATGTGGGTTATCCGAACCCGCATTAACAGGATTAGGTTGGTCAACCTCCCTGATCATGACTCTGCTCAGAGGCAGAGCCTCGTCCGGGTTCATCTCTGCTCAGAGGCAGAGCCTAGTCCGGGTTCATCTCTGCTCAGAGGCAGAGAGTTCGACCAGCAAGCTGAAAAAAATTTCAGCTAGAATATTTAGCCACCCCCACCATGAGGGTTGTATGTGGCACAAAGCCGGGTTTAACATGGGTTTTCTGAGCCCGTAGGCACGGCCCAAAAATCCTTGTAGACTGTGCATAAGCAGAATCAGGTCGGTCTGCCTCCCCGAACAAGACTCTGCCCTTCAGCTGAGCCTCGTCTGGGTTCCTCTCTGCCCAAAGGCGGAGAATTCAACAATACAGCTGAAAAGATTTCAGCTAGACTCTGTAGTCTGTTGACTTACAGATACTTATAGGTAGCTACTACCTATAGTGTAGTCATTCATGGGGGTGACAGGTTATTCCATTACATCAGAGAGAAACAACTACCTCTGAACTGATAAAATATGTAAGAAATCACACTTCATAATGGAGAGTTTTATGTTTGCAAATTTGATAATTTTATGAATATGAAATGGTGTTTAACCTAATTAATTTCATTTAAAAATTAACTTAATTAAATGTTGACATTTGACTTTTCTTTTACAGTGTACCTACATCAATGGCTCACCTCAGAATACATTTGTCCCTGGTGTTGTCGAGTTGGCCGAGAAAAAGAAGGTTTTTATTGGCGGTGATGATTTCAAATCTGGCCAAACAAAGGTTAAATCAGTCTTAGTAGATTTTCTGGTCAGTGCTGGAATCAAACCAGTCTCCGTGGTCAGCTACAACCATTTGGGTAACAATGATGGGAAAAATCTCTCAGCCCCAAAGACATTCCGTTCAAAGGAGGTAAGAAATATTAAATTAAGAGGCAAATGTGTGAGTGCATGGAAGCAGGGGTAGAACTTGTGGCTGGATGGATTGAGCAATGAATAGAAAAGTGGGTGGATGGAGGAATGATGGTGGATGGAGGAATAGATAGGATGGTCATTATAGATTGAGGGATGGAATGGTTAGTGGGCAGATGGATGGCTGGGGGGTTAGAATGGTAGCTGGGTAGATGTAAGGATGAAATGGTTACTGGGTAGATGGATGGCTAGGGATTAGAATGGTAGCTGGGTAGATGGATTGATGTAAGGATGAAATGGTTACTGGGTAGATGGATGGCTGGAGGTTAGAATAGTGACTGGGGGTGGAATGGTTACTGGGTAGATGGATGGCTAGGGGTTAGAATGGTGGCTGGGAGTTGGAATGGTTACTGGGTAGATGGATGGCTAGGGGATTAGAAGGGTGGCTGGGTAGTTGTATTGATGTAGGGATGGAATGGTTATTGGGTAGATGGATGGCTAGGGTGTTAGAATGGTAGATGGATTGATGTAAGGATAGAATGGTTACTGGGTAGATGGATGGCTGGAGGTTAGAATAGTGGCTGGGGGTTAGAATGGTAGTTGGGTAGATGGATGGATAGGGGGTTGGAATGGTTACTGGGTAGATGGATGGCTGGGGGTTGGAATGGTTACTGGGTAGGTGGATGGCTAGGGGGTTAGAATGGTAGCTAGGTAGATGGATCGATGTAGGAATGGAGTGGTTACTGGGTAGATGGATAGAATTGTGGCTGGGTAGATTACTGGAGAAATCAAATGCTGGTTGGGTGGATAGAAGAATGGATGAAGATTGAACTGTATCTATAGAATGATGTAGGGACAGAATAATAACTGGGTAGATAGATGGAAAGATGGATAGATAGAATGGTACCTGAGTGGATAGAGGGAAGGATATAAGAGAGAATGTGTGGCTGGATGGATGCATACAGGGATAGACTTTAGTTGAGTAGATGGATGGAATGATAGAATGGTGGTTGTGTGGCTAGAAATAGAAATGGAATGATCGAATAGTGGCTGCGTAGATGGAAGAATGGGTGACAGTATAATGGGAGAGCTTGGAAGAAAGGTTTATTCTCCCTTTTGCGTTTCCCCCATTATGGACATTATTAAATCCATAGTATAATAACACTGATATTTCACAGACGGAATGGAAAGACTGAAAGGAAAAGGAATAACAAACATGCTCTATACTCAGAGAGACTTTTATACCATTACAACATGATCAAAACAAAACCACATATACATATTTATACATGTCCTATGCAGGGAAAAATATATCACATCTCTGCACAATAAGCAGAATCAAAGAAAGCAAAAAATAGGGTCTTACATATAATATATGGAGATTCTTCTGTGTTTCTGGAGAAGCAATGTATAGGACTCCAGATTCAAACAGGCTGGATTCATCTACTATGTCTCAAGCAAGGACATCTTCCATGAACTAGAAATGGTGAGTCTTGAGTTTTCCCAAATTGAGGACTGCAAGCCAGAGTTTCTTTCTATATCTGGGAAGATATATTCCCAAAAGGAAATGGTACCATGATGTTTGGGTGGATAGAAGATTGGATGAAGAGATTACTGGGGAAGGAATATTTAACCTCGGCCCTGGCCCCTTGGCTCAGGCTAGATAAAGCAACCGCTTGGTTTGGTTATTGTAAACCGAAGGAATGACTAACCACTTTCATCACTCATGAAGTGACATCACTAAGCAGCTGTCACGTGACTTATCTCAACCAAAGGGAAATAATTGCCTCCTGTATCCCTATAAAGGGATTGAATGGTGGCTGGGTAAATAGAAGGAAAGAATAATGAAGTGATAATGGTGGTTTGGTATATATATATAAGTGGATGTAGATGGTTGGATACTGGGACAGAATATTGGCTGGGTAGGTAGATGGAGGCCTAGAATGACTAACCACTTTCATCACTCATGAAGTGACATCACTAAGCAGCTGTCACATGACTTATCTCAACCAAAGGGAGATAATTGCCTTCTGTATCCTTATAAAGGGATTGAATGGTGGCTGGGTATATGTATAAGTGAATGTAGATGGTTGGATACTGGGACAGAACACTGGCTGGGTAGGTAGATGTAGGGCTAGAATTGTTGCTGGATAGGTAGATGTATAGAATAGAAAGGTGGATAGATAAATAGCTAGACTGATGGACTGTGTGTGTGGTAGATACAAACTGGTAAAAGGTAAATTGATTTTCACTTATTTTATTTGTCTATTTCAGATTTCTAAAAGCAATGTCATTGATGACATGGTGAAAGCCAATCGCTTACTCTACAAGGAGAAAGAGCACCCTGATCACTTGGTCGTCATCAAATATGTCCCCTATGTTGGAGACAGCAAGAGGGCAATGGACGAGTACACATCCGAAATCATGATGGGTGGGCAAAATACCCTGGTCATCCATAACACCTGTGAGGACTCATTGCTGGCCACTCCGCTTATGATTGATCTTGTGGTCTTGGCTGAATTGTGTCAGCGAATTAAATTCAAAGTCGGGGTGGAGCAGAGCTATCAAGGATTCAATTCGGTTCTGTCCATTCTTAGTTACCTGTGTAAGGCTCCACTTGTACCTCAGAACACACCCCTGGTCAACTCGCTCTTCCGACAAAGAGCATGTATTGAAAATATTCTCCGAGCATGCATTGGTCTGTCGCCTCTTAACCACATGATGTTGGAATATAAACACCAAAAGATTAACCTTTCTCGTGATGGTCTTCTCATGCCATTGTCTTCGAAGAAAGAAGCGTTAACCTCCAAGAATGTGATAAAGAACAATTCCAGAGGTCAGGGAAATAGTGACAGTGAAGGGGAAAAGTAAGGCGATATAGTAAAAGGGGTGAGGTGGTAGGGGAATAAAAACAGGGGGAACTACTTAAAGTAGTGTGGTCTGCTTGTAAAAAATAGTGAAAAATTTGATGGGGGGGAGATAATTTTTCTACATTAACATTATTTCAACTTTCCTTAGGTCATGATACTAGACAGAATAAAAAAAATATTGTTTCTTTTATTGATTTAAAAGGGGGGGTGTTATGTTTATAATATTGAAACAGGGTCAAATTGATCCCTGACTTTTACAGAGTTATTGCACTTAACTTTTTTTGCATATGAAAACAGACTTTTTCGGGTGTGTATTTTTCTTTTTTTTTTTTTTTTTATCATTTCACTTGATGCAAGGCAATAAAGCCACTAAGACACAATGGATTACTGAATGTGTAAGAATAAGAAAAAAGAGAAACATTATTAAAGAGCAAGAACAATAAAAGAAGACAAATCAAGAAGACAGTAGATAATAATTTACATTTTTATGAAGCTATTTCTTTTAAATAAAGAACAAATGGGTATATGCTCTAAAAATAAAATAATAAAATTATATATCCATTTATTCTTCATTTAAGATAAATAAGTAATGAATCTCAAATGTTTGTGTATGTGCTTTCAAAAAAAAAACCCATGCCAGAAATGTTTTAAAAAATAAAATTTTTCTCTATTTTTTACAAATGGACCTGTATATTTAAATAGTACCTGTTCTTGGTTTTGATTCATTATATGCTTTGGAGTAATACTTACAGTACTTCCTTGATTATCCCGACCCTTTGGAACATGAGTTGCAAAAATATGTTTGGATAATTCAAAATTTCAAATAACTGAATACCTAAATTATAAAAAACGAATGAAAAAAAGTAATTTTCTGAAAGAAATTTAACATTTTTATCATCAAATGACATTTTTTAAATGCTTTGTTCAATTTTTTGTTCAGTTTATTTTTTATGAAATTTTTGTTTGCTTTGAGGCCATTTCAACACCTAAGATCACGAAATATAACAAAACAAGACATGTTGAAAAGTAAAACCACAAAATGGTGTCTCATCAGTCAGGGAATGTCACTGTCAATGTTTTATTGTGTAATTTGATAATCATGCAGGACCAAGTTCTGATAATTCTTTGGGTGAAGACGACAATGAAATGAAAAGAAATTTACAAAACTGATTTTATCAGGATCTTTATAAAACATTTAGTATCGTTTCTTAAATTTTCAAATTATGTCATAGTGCCCGATCTTAGAATCCACACTTTCTGAATTAATGTATTTAAACAGTGTTTAAATCTTTCAAAATAGGAACTTTAAAGATCTATACATTTCTACCAGACAACACTATTTATGCCTTAAGAATCAGTTTCTATTCCTGTATTTAAACAGTGTTTAAATCAGTCAAAATAGGAATCTTGAACATGTATATATTTCTGCCACTGAATTAGAAGTCTATTTAGGCCTTTATGATAAAACTCTGAAGGTTTGGACACCAAGAAAACTTTGAACGTAGTTTCTGCACTTTCTTTTGAACGGAATATATTTGAGCTTAAAAAAATTAAATGTTTGAAAAAGTGGTCGTCTGTAAGCATGAGATAAAAGAAATTATGGTGGACACCAAGAAAACTTTGTAGTTTCTGCACCATCTTTCCATCATGAGATTTTATTAGATTGTTCAGCAAATAATGTCCTCTTTTAGAATGATCTGTCTTACTGTATTTAAACAGTGTTTAAACTGGTCAAAATACGAACCCTGATCATCTATATATTTCTACCGTAGACTTGTTCAGCAAATAATGTCCTCTTTTAGAATGAACTCTCTCCCTGTATTTAAACAGGTCAAATGGTCAAAATAGGAATCCTGAACATCTATATATTTCTGCCACTGAGTTACAAGGTTATTTATGCCTTTAAAGGTTTTGGACACTAAGAAAACTTTCAATGTAGTTTCTACACTTTCTTTACAATGGAATGTCTTTCAGCTTAAAAAATTGAAATGCTTGAAAAAATGGTCATCTGTGAGCGTGTGATAAAGGGATTTATGGTGGATGCAGCAAAGTCTCGTATTAGCATTGGGTGGGCTTCTGTTAGGTTGTTCAGCAAATAATGTCCACTTTAAGAATCAACTCCCATTCCTGTATTTAAACAATGTCTAAATCAGTCAAAATAGGAATCCTGAACATCTATACATTTCTGCCACTACGTTACAAGATTATTTGGGTCTTTATGATAAAACTTTAAAGGTTTGGACACAAAGAAATCTTTGAATGCAGTTTTTACACCTTCTTTGTAACAGAATGTCTTTTGGCTTAAAAAATTGTCAAGATGCTTCAAAAGCAGTAATCAATGGCAGTAGATCAGGTAAAAAATGGTGGATGTGGCAAAGTCTTGTATCCTAAATTGGTGAATTCATTAATTAACTGTTGCTGGTCACATTTTGCTTAATTGACTGTGTATTTAATCCAGTTGCTAACAGTAAATTTCAGCAGTGATGCTCTGCCTAAGATTCCAGAAAGTTGTTATGGATAATGCCAATAGCAGACTACCAGAGAGTCACCATAATTTTCTGTTGGTGCAATTTTGGTTTTTGGAAAATCAGGATCAAGCTATTCAGCTGATCATTTACTATTGTTGTAAAGAATTTATTTTGCATCATAAGTCACTATTCAATCAAGAAATGGATCATTCGAATTTTATAGATGCAGTCTCGAACACACTTCAAAACACTGACTTTTGCCAAGTTCATGTGGAACCCATTTATCGAGTTTCTTCACCTTGCCAATTTTCTTGTGATGGTCGGATATTCTTGAAATGCTGGCACCCATTATCTGAGACATTTCTTTGACATGGATTTTGTTTGACTAACGTTTTCAGATGTCGGTTGTCAATTGTGTATTGACTTCCTCTACTGCCTCGATCTTCAAGACCCTTATCCCCAGTGTGGAAATTTATAAACCAATACCATACTGTCTGAACCCCTGCTCTGTTAATGTTGGCAGCACTTTGAGAAGCATTATGACTAAACTTGAACTCGTGCAAAAGTAAACACATCTCTTCTTTTTTCGTGTTCAAGATGAAGCATGTATAAAGGTTTTAAATTAAATTCTGAAAGAGATTGTTATTTTTGTGATATCAACGAACACTTGTTGTTACTTAGGTAATGCTCGTAGTAGATACTTTGTTATCACAGATACAACTATAGTAATGCCATTACACAATGCCAGTGTCAGATGCCTTTGAATAACACTTGCACTTATAGTACTTGCTCAATGATGCTCAAAACTTAAACACCAAATGGTGATCTGAATAGTAATCTGTATAGTGATCACTTAGATGCCACACTAATTCCCATATATACATTTTCTTTACCATCATGTAGGATTGCCTTTGTTTAAACTCTAGTGATCTGTGTTCAAACTCTAGTGTTGGCAGCAACATTTTATTCCTATATAACAGTTATAAAATTAACAAAGCAGACACTCTACTCATTAGGAATGAGTCATATATTTTTGTGCAACTATTATATTAGAACGCAAAATTTGTATTCTAAAATTGAACTTTGTTTTCCGAATTTTCCTGATACTATACACAGGCTGCATCACTTATTTGAGAATAACATTCTGAAAGAGATTGCTATAAAATAAACAAAGAGGACACTTTAATCATTAGAAATTAGTAATATATTAGAATGCAAATGGCGTATTCTAAAATCGGACATTATTTTCCAAACAACCTAATACTATTTTCCACTGTATATAGAAGGTTGCGTCACATATTTGAGAACAGCATTCTGAAAGAGATTGCTATAAAATTTACAAAGAGGACACTTTAATCATTAGAAATGTGTAATATATTTTTATGCAGCTATTATAGTAATATATTAGAACACAATTAAAAGGTGTATTCTGAAATCGGACATTATTTTCCGAACAGCCTGATACTATACACAGGCTGCATCACTTATTTGAAAATAACATTCTGAAAGAAACTGAAATAAAATTAACAAAGAGGACAATTTAATCATTAGAAATATATGATATATTAGAACACAAAGGTGTATTCCAAAATTGGACATTATTTTCCGAACAACCTAATACTATTTTCCAGTGTATATAAATGGTGCGTCACATATTTGAGAACAGTATTCTGAAAGAGATTGCTATAAAATTAACAAAAAGGACACTTTAATCATTTGAAATAAGTAATATAATCGTATATTCTAAAATCGGACATTACTTTTCAAACAACCTAATACTATTTTCCAGTGTATATAGAAGGTTGCGTCACATATTTGAGAACAACATTCTGAAAGAGATTGCGATAAAATTAACTAAAAGGACACATTAATCATTAGAAATGTGTAATATAATTGTATATTCTAAAAATGGACATTATTTTCTGAACAACCTAATACTATTTTCCAGTGTATATAGACGGTGTGTCACATATTTGAGAACAGCATTCGGAAAGAGATTATTATAAAATTAACAAAGAGGACATTTTAATCATTAGAAATGTGTAATATATTTTTGCGCAACTATTATAGTTATATATTAGAACACAATTAAAAGGTGTATTCTGAAATCGAACATTATTTTCTGAACAAACTAATATTAAGACGGGTTTAATTTGGATGATTGAAAAATGTTTGAATTCTTTTAATTTTTCTCTTCATTTTGCATCTAGATAATTGAAGTCTGAAAAATCAAAGTACGGATAATCAAGAAAGTACTGTAGTAGACAATGAAAAAAAAAAGGTTCATGGCATCATAAAAAATAAATGTAATAAAACATATTTACAGAATCATTATTCTGAATCTTAAAATATATTAAAGTCCATGTCTTTGTAAGGGTGATGACTTTGCCACGTACTCAGCAAAACAAAAAAGATATTCTTTTTTTTCTCATTTCCCAGTGAAGCAAGGTTCACAAAGGTCCCATACATCTGAGAGTTTCGTAAGCCATAATCTCTGGCTTGACCAAGCTGTAACTCAAATGTATATCCTTTGTATGAACGCAACCAGGAATTAAACAAGAATTCACCGAACAGATCTTAACAGCATCTTTATCAAATGTTGAGTATGGTTTTCTAAATTCTCAAAACACTTAGCAAGCTAAGTTCAGAATACAAACTAAAACAGTTTGTGTTCATTTTGCATTAACACCCATGGGAAAACCACAGGTCTATCTCTTCTCTTCCAACTCCCCAGCTATGGGTAAAATAGAAAGTAGACCAAAGGTTACCTAAATTCTCAAAGCACTTGTTTAAGACTAAATATTTCAGTAGGTTTAGTTTGGGTGATTGAAAAACGTTCAGATTCTTTCTCTTAAATTTCACATTTAGATGATCAAACTTTAGAAAAACAAGGTGCAAATAACTGAGGAAGTAGCAACATTTTTTAGAGGGGCAAGTGACCTAACAGTTAAAAAATGTAGTGAGGGGGTGAATAGAATTAGCAAGCCAAGTTCAGAATACCAACCGAAATAGTTTGTGTTCATTTTGCATTAACACACTTGGGGGGAAAAAGCACGAATCTATCTCTTATCTTGCACCCCCCAGCTATAGGCAAAATAGCAGGGCAGACTGTGCTCTTGAGTCTTGGCTGAAAAGGCCAACTTTGAATTTAAAAAAAACTTTGCTGCCTTCCAGCCAAACCCATTCATGGGAAAGGCGTCAAGAGTAAACCCTGAGAACAAATCAAGAGCTGGAGTCTGATAGTCTTGGCTATAACCAAATTCTGGCAATTCCAGCAATAATACCAGTGATAGTCTTGGACAATATTAGTGGCATGGATATGACAGACTTGCTGCATGAGAAACTACTACTCTTCTATACAAATTTTTTTTGTAGAGGTAGTCCTGGGTATGATGATAAACTACACCTGGCAGCAAGGCTTCTGATCAAGAGATTGGAGGTTTTGAGAAGTGTGGGACCACCTCTTCATTGCTGTTGTTCCCAGGTCCATCATGACCTGGGGTGATAGCACCTGTTAGGGTCCCAGCTATGGGCAAATAGTAAAGCCCCAAACGAAAATAGGGACATCCCTACAAAAAAAATAAAACACTATGAAAGTATCAAAATATAATTTTATATAAAAAGATTACCAACAATACAGGCTTATTGTAAAATGACCAAGAATACATTTTATAACAAAATGACCAGTAATACATTTTATAGTAGAAATATCGACAATACATTTTATAGCAAAATTACCAACAATATATATTATAGCAAAATGACTAACTATACATTTTATAGTAGAATTGCCAACAATATATTTTATAGTAGAATTACCAACAATCCATTTTATAGTAAAATGACCAACAATACATTTTATAGTAGAATTAGCAACAATAAATTTTATAGCAAAATGGCCAGCAATCCATTTTATAGTAGAATTACCAATAATACATTTTATAGTAAAATGACCAACAATCCATTTTATAGTAGAATTACAACAATCCATTTTATAGTAGAATTACCAACAATACATTTTATCGTAGAATAACCAATAATACATTTTATAGTAGAATTAGCAACAATAAATTTTATAGCAAAATGGCCAGCAATCCATTTTATAGTACAATTACCAACAATCCATTTTATAGTAAAATGACCAACAATACATTTTATAGTAGAATTAGCAACAATAAATTTTATAGCAAAATGGCCAGCAATCCATTTTATAGTAGAATTACCAATAATACATTTTATAGTAAAATGACCAACAATCCATTTTATAGTAGAATTACAACAATCCATTTTATAGTAGAATGACCAACAATACATTTCATCCATAGTAAATTGTTCTCAAAATATTTAGATTTTGGCATTAAATATCCCATAAAGCAGTGTTTTAGAAACTTTTTTTTTTTTTTTTTACTGCAGTCCACATCAAGAACCACATTTTGCATTGTGACCTCCATTATAGCTACTTTGTCAAAGAATCAAAGACAAACTCAGTTCACAAGGTTCATTTATTTAACATCAACATTTTATATGCATATTTCTTATGATCCGCACATATTGGAATTGCATGTCACTCTTTCTATTATCTATTAGGATAAATATAAAATTATTACTTTTAGAAAAACAAATTTAAAGGAATTATAACATAAAGGTAAAGTAAAAAATATTTCATCAGATGGATGTGCTTGTTTGTTCATAAGCAGCTGATTCCAATTGAGAACACAGGAAGACAATGCAACACATATATAAGGCGCAGTGTCAAGCCTGTTTCTGGCATTCATCTTAAATTGACTTAATGTGAAAATCCCAGTTCACTCAAGTAAGTAGTTCTAAGTCACTAATAATAAAATAACCTTTTTACTCAGTAGTGAAAATTCACCTTTGTTCTTAACACAAAACAAGGAACATAATGAGAATAGACTAATATGTATATATATATATATATATATATATATATATATATATATAAAATATAAAAGTGAACATAGAAGTCAACACTTAGAGGCGACAGTCTGTTTCATCCTAGATGCAATCGTCAGGCCAATTGTGGCCTGACGATTGCATCTAGCATGAAACAGACGAGTGGCCTGACGATTGCATCTAGC
>CAHIKZ030000376.1:130000-200000 GCA_903632075.3 Acanthosepion pharaonis | reverse complement strand
GTTGAGGCCTCACACTTATACACACCCATACTAATATACACACTTATATACATCATACTCACTCACTCCCTAATGAGCCAAATGATAACACACATCCATAGCAGTATACACGCTTACACACATCTTCCTCACTCACTCCCTAAGAACCAAATAACACACACACACACACACACACACACACACACAACAGAGACACATCCCCTTCTCCAATAAAAGTATCAAAATGCCCAAGGGAATTCAGAGCGGCATGAATCCATCCAGCTCTTATCTTAACAACATAAAAGAGACTGTTTAACCAACACAAAGACTGACCAAAATTCATGTTAACAAAATAAAAAATAAAAAAAACAAATGAAAACTACAGACAAAAGTTCATTTTCTCCATCAAGTCATTCATTTCTGTAGTTCACTGCTATTAACAAGCAGGAAAATTTTTTTTTCTCCTGATGATGGCCATGTTGGCCAAAACTAGTCGAGGAATCTAACTGAAATAATAAAGACAAAAGAATATTAATATATAACCCAGTGTGTCTGAAGATTTTAACTTTTGAATATTTTTTATTGTTCAAAACAAATATATATAAATATATATATATATATATATATTGATAGATTTCAATTGCTCCCAAATTTACTTCCAAGTTGTAAAAATTGTTATTGTACAAAAAAATTTGTTCTTAAAAAATCACTGAAAACAATCACAGTAATGAAGACATGGGAATCCAAAATTTCAGGATCTGGATCCAGGCCAGAATGTTCTTAATTTGCTCACAGAGTAGGCCTGATTCCAAAATAGTATGATACATTGAGGGACAGCCTCTAAGAGTAAAAGTTGAAAAAGTGTGACACAGTGACATTTGCATTTATTGTGTACACACACACACACACACATATATATATATATATATATATATATATATATATATATATATATATAATATAATATATATTTTGGCTTTTGTTGTAGTAGAACAAACCAGTACCCAAGGAAAAATGAGGAATAAAAAAGAAAGAACTAAGAACATGAAATTGGAAAACAATCGTCCAGAGTTCAAGCTCAGTCCAAAGAAAAAAAAAACCTCCAAAACGAGTAAAAGTAACTACGTAAAGTGCTCACTAGATGAAGTAGAACAAACCTAAAATAAACCTAAAGAGCCAGGCGAACCTACCTATGTTACACCTAAACTGATCATCAGGGTAAAAGTGGCCCTATATATATATATATATATATATATATATATATAATATATAGCAAAAAATGATAGCACACATTTTTTTAAAGGGTTCTTTTTCATCAAACACCTTAGAAAGATTCATTCAAACAACAATAATCAAAACAGCGAAACTGAAAAGGGTGAATACAGCAGATGAGGTGGGAGGTAATCTTTTTTAGTAATAAAATTATTTTTTACGTTTTCACTGTTTTAATTATTATTCAAAAGAATCTTTCTGAAGAAATGTCAGACGAAAAAGCTTCTTTTAAAAGAATGTATTTTGGTATTTTCAAAATCACATATAAATTCTGTGATACAAAATTTTTGTTTCTTATATATATAGCTTTGAAATGATGGAACACATTCTTTTAAAGGGATCTTTTCTATCCAACACTTTAGATAGATTTATTGGAACAACAATAATCAAAACAATACAACTGAAAAGGGTGAATGGTGAATATCGCAGGAGAGGGGTAATTTTCTTTTTTTAACAATAAAATTATTGTTTTCATTTTCACTGTTTTGATTATTGTTCCAAAGAATCTTTCTGAAGAAATGTCAGACAAAAAAAAAACCCATGCCCATAGGACAACTAATTGACAGTTGAGACAATAGTGTCTGGGTGTGATAAAAATCTGATGCAATCACGGATGACGCAATATTTTTCAAGGCCAAACAAATTTCATCATAAACCTTGAAATAGATTCATATTACTGCACACCACTGCAAATGACCTAATCTGAGGAAAAAATAGAAATCGATTACACCCTGTCATTCCAGTGGGTTTAAAACTGACCATATGGTGAAAGAAAGGAAACTAAGGCAGTTGTTTGAACTAATTTGCTCATGGGTGTGGGTGTATGTGTGTGTATATATATATATATATAGAGAGAGAGAGAGAGAGAAACAATAATGTATGTATTAACAAAACAAGGGCATACATAGACATTACCAAATTTTTTGTGTTACAAAACAATGAGCATGAAAGCAGAAAACATTTAAACTAGTGAATTGTTTGTGTGTGTAGTTTGGTGTAAGAGAAAGTCCTAAAGAAAATCAAGTGAAAGGTGCATGTGCATGTGAGTTCCCCAGTGGGAAAGCGCTTTCCTCGTTTGATCTATATCTTTCTGCCCCTGAGTGAAAAAGGAAAAAATGGATGACAGAAAATGTTAGTTCCTATTTATAGGCTTAAGGAGCATCCTCTAGCAGCATTTTTTTAGAAAATAAATGGAGTAACTCCCCATGACTAACTGTCAGTTTTTCCAATTGAAAATTTCACTACCTTCTATATACTGGGATGAGCAGTAGGTAGGTATCACCACTGTTGACTGTGATAGACCCTACCTGTTGAATATCTGTTTGTGTTGCAAAGAATTATCAAAGAACGGAAGACACATTTAATGGAACAAAGATAAATCAGGACAGAGAGATGGGAAGTTTTTGTGTCCTTTGACATTTGGTGTCACGGAAATGTTTATAAGGTGGATATTGGTAGTAGCTTGGAGAAAGTCCGGTAGTGGTAGTTTTGAAGTCAGACTGTGCAATGGGTAATAGTAATATTAGAATTAGGTCAGTGTCAATCTACTACATTTTGCTTGGCAGAAATATCATTAGCAGGTGACCTCTTAACTACTTCTTTACGCGTCATGCATGGCTGGTGTCTCTGGTGGTAACATTCTTTTGTTCCATTCTCTCCTGCTATCCACATCTGCTTTTAGCTCAAACATGTCAGCTTATATCCTTTTGACCAGGCTCTGAGACTCTGGTGTAAACATTGGTTTCAGCTAGCATCAGTAGTCTCTTTTGTCAATTTTTTTGATTGGCCCAAATTATTTTATTTTCTGGCATTCCTTTGTTCATTTTTTTTTTATAATGGAAGTTATGTGGGAGGCCTCCCTGATTTTTTGTTAATTTTCAGTCTTAGACTCTGTTCCTGCAAACTTTCGGTGGTTTTGGATGGGTTCAGTCTTTTCTTCTTCCTCTTTTTATATGAGGGTTGCCTTCTCATTATTTGAGAGAAGTATAGAAAAAGAAGTTCAGATAGAGAGAGAGAGAGAGGGAGGGAGAGAGAGAAGGGTTTTAAAGGGATGTACAAATGCCTTATTTTAATTCTTTTTATTTTTTTATCTCATTTTTATTGGGATGCACTATGCGTTGATTCTTGTAGCGGCAACAAGAAGGAAGAAATTGGGGAAGGTACGCAGGTTCCTTTCCTACAACTGGACAAAGAATTGGCTTAATTAGATTTACAATGAAAATTACTTCAGGAAGTTGTTAGAAATACTGAAGCCTTACCAAGAAGCACTTAAGTCTTTGGAGAACCACTGGAAGCAGGAGTCATCCATACTCAAGTACCAAGAAGTAATCCAGGTACTGAAAATGATGCAATAACTGCATGCAGAAACAAAGATTGTAGAGGGAATGGCCATTGTTAAATATAAATAAATGACAGAACTGCCTAACAAACAGAATTGACAAAGTTTGTAATCTTACTTATTATAAAACCCAGGTTGTGTGTGTTTGTCTGTACGTTTATATATTGGATTGGATTTCCTACATTTTTCAACCGATTTCAACAAAACTTCACAGGACTGCGTAAAATTACCTTGCGGTGGTTTTGACAGCGCCAAAAAAATTGGAAAAACACAATTGTTTTTGCACGAAATCAATTTGAAATCACGATAAAACACGATTCTGTTGCCAGAATGAAAGGGGGACAACTCATATCAAGTTATACTTATTATAAAACCCGGGTTGTTTGTGTGCATGTGTGTTCGTTTATATATGGGATCAGATTTCCTACATTTCTCAACCAATTTCAATAAAACTTCACTTTTTTTTTGGCAGGTAGTGTTTCTTATTGTCTTGCACACTTTTTTCTTTATTTTTACATTCAGAATGCTTTAAAAATTCCATTTACAAGACAATTGTTTATAATAAAATTCTATTCAATTGGTAGATTCATAATGATTGAAAACAATGCTTTTGTTTGAGTTTGGGTTTGACCAATTTGTAAAAAAAAACAAAAAACAAAAAAAAAAAAAAACTAATTAAGACATGCGTGTCCATCAAACTTAGACAATAATCTTTCTCAATTTTATTTTTCAGTCTTTATGGTGGGCGATACTTGATCTATCTCTTACTGTTACATCCCCGGACTCTACTGCTAGTGATTAATGAAGAAAACAAGACTAAAATAATATAAAGCAAGCAAACAATATATATTTTTTTTGGTTTTAATTTTTAAAATCACACACACACACACACGCACACACACACACACACACGCACACAGACATATATCTGTGTGTGTGATTTTGAAAAATAAAAAAAAAATAAAACAAAAAAAATTATTGTTATTTAAACTTCCCCATAACTGTAAAAATTAAATGTGTGTGCAAATGTACCATGATTATAGGACAGATGAAATAAAAGACTACTACTGTCCAATAATATATGATCATTTAGTATATTAAATATGTATGCAAATGTACAAGTGATTATGGACAGATCTGTCCCATAATATTTGATACATCTTTAAATGTAATTTAAACAGATGAAGTAATAGTTACCTCTGTCCCAAATTTGTTACCATGATTATAGGTACAAATGATGAAATAAAAAAAGACGACTTCTATCCAGTAATATCCAATTTAATATATGATCATGCAAATGTACAAATGATTAAATATACAATAGTATGTCCCAAATGTTACAATATGATTATGGACAGATGAAACAATAGACTACCTCTGTCCCATAATATTTGTTACATTTAGTATATGAAATGTGTATGCAAATGTACAAATGATTATGGGACAGATGAAGTAATAGATTACCTCTGTCCCATAATATTTGTTACGTTTAGTATATGAAATGTGTATGCAAATGTACAAATGATTGTGGGACAGATGAAATAAAAGACGACTTCTATCCAGTAATATGTGTTACATTTAATATATGTAATGTGTATGCAAATGTACAAATGATTATGGGACAGATAATACAATAGACTAACTCTGTCCCATAATATTTGTTACTTTTTGTATATGAAATGTGTATGCAAATGTACAAATGATTATGGGACAGATGAAATAAAAGACGACCTCTGTCCCATAATATTTGTTACATTTAGTATATGAAATGAGTATGCAAATGTACAAATGATTATGGGACAGATGAAATAAAAGACTACCTCTGTCCAATAATATTTGTTACATTTAGTATATGAAATGTGTATGCAAATGTACAAATGATTATGGGACAGATGAAATAAAAGACTACCTCTATCCCATAAAACGTGTTACATTTTGTTGCTCTTAATAAGTTTAGTCTTTTTCTTATTTCTCCAAAATCTTATTCTACTATTTATGAAAGCTCATCAAGTATGTTACATGCTGCTTTCCTCTGTCCCTCTTTCTCTCAATCTATCCTGTGAGTATCAGGTTTTCCAAGCCCTCTTTCTTCATTATATACCCCAGAAATTTCAACTCTCTTCCTGGTGTTAAGTCTGTTTGCTTTTTGTTTTCATTTTCTCCTAAACTTTGTCGTTGCTCACATGTTCAGTCCATAGTATTCCCAGCATCTTTCTGTAGAACCGCATTTCTGTTGCTTCAAGTCTTTTCTTCATCTTTTAGGAGATTGTCCAGCATTCTCTGCAATACAGGAGGACAAATATCACGTAACAGTTCAGTACTCTTTTCTTTGTTTCTAATGAATATTAAATGTTTTCATGGTAAATATCACCATGGCCAGTGATGTCCCAGCTATTAAGTGTTCAATGGTATCGAGAGGGTTTCAAAAAAATGTTTCTTAGTTGACGTGTCAGATTGGTAAGCAGAGACTTTGGAAGAGCTAATTATATAGTATACTCAGACTGGATTGGTTGGTTGGTTGTTTTGTTTTATGGCATATCAACACCTCAATGGGTCATTTAATGCCAACAAAATTTTTGAAATAGATTCATAGCGGTAGTTTGGTAAAAAAGGTGTGTATGTATACATATATAGTTGAACCATTTTTCATTCCCAAAAACTATTGCTGGTAATATTTTTTTCAAAAATGTATTGCTGGTAATATTTTTTTTTCTTCAAAAATTTATTGCTGTAAATAATTTTTTACAAAGTATCTCTGGTATTAAAACTTATTTTTACACTTTCATAGTGTTTTGACCCCAATTTAGGGGTTAACTATCTATTTGCCCATAGCTGGGACCCTAGCAGGTGCTACCACCCTAGGTCAGGGTAGACCTGGGAACACCAGCAATTAAGAGTTGGTTCCATGCTCCTCAAAACCTTGCTGCTGGATCAGAGGCATCTTACAGTTGGAGGTCCACATTTATGCTACAAAGACTGATCGAAAGATAACTTGAAATGTCTCAACTTTGATCTGAAAACCTAGGAAGTCCAAGCATCAAACTGAAAGGAGTGACGTGAGACATATTTCATTAAGTTAAAGGGTTTTGAAGACAGTAGACTGAAGCACCTAAAGCAGAGATGCCATCAAAATCCTGCTTCAATAAATTTCATGTCAGTGTGGCTTTGTCGCACACAGCAAAGCTGGGCTAGTATCAGACTTAAGAAAGCACAAATGAAATATGTCTTTCTTTTACCTGATTTTCTCCACAATAGCCTCTGATTGCATGCATAAGTGTGAAATGAAGGGCACCATCCACTGCTGACCCTCATTTATTGTTCACGATAGGAGAGTCCATGATCGTCTATAACAGGAATTAAGAATACAGAAGATAATGATTGTCATCGCATTTCAATTTTTGAAGATCAATGTTGACTTGAAAGTAAGAAGCTGGTAGAAAATTCCACAAGCAAGAAGTGTGAGAGAAGAAACTGTTAGCATAGAACTTACGGTTATAAAGTTATGTCTCTAGCCATTTTATTTCATTCAATTATTTACTTACCTTTTAAGCATATTTTATGAAGTGATTTGAATTTGATGAAAATTTATTATAGAAATGAATCCTGCTTTTCCCCAAAGAAATGTTTTCCGTTTTAAGAAATAGTTTTTATGACTAGAAATGTGGTGACTTGCTTTAAATTAATTAATTAACCGTTAAAAAACTAAAGCCTTTACAGTTAATTCATTTCTTTTTCCTTTTTTAAGTTTCCGGTGTTGAAGAATAAATGGCACTTGAATTGTGTTTTGAATTGTCTTTTACTTTTTTTATGTCAAGTAAAAAACTGATTGTTGTCAAGACGGCAGCAAAAAAACCTCACCGTATTCTTTCCCAAGAAGAAATGTGGCAAATCACAGATAAGTTGCAGGACTGCAGATAACCATTTATTGGTTACGCCCTGAAGGGACATGACATTTAAATGAAAAAAGGGAGTTGTGTTTTCTTTAACTTAAAAGAATAAGATAACTAACAACTGACTCAGTAAATTAATTAAAAAAAAAAAAATACTGATAGAAATAAAAATAAAATAAAAAGTAAAAATAAACATGTTGCGCTTTTTGTCACACCCACTTTTTATGAAATGTTCTTGCAAAAAAAATAATTTATTGTTCGTAGAAAGAAAGATTCATGGTGCTAGGGGGATTTAGCCCCCTCCTGAAACTACGAACTTAAAAAAAAACCCAAAAATAAAAATTTATCAACTTCTTGGGTTCAAGCTATGTCTGTGCTACTAAGGCTTGTATCAAAATAATTACTAGTAATTTCCAAAGGTTCATTTTTCCACTTCTAATTAGTTTTAGTAAGTGAAGTCTTCTTAGGTTTAAAAATTCCATGAAAATAAATACAAATTGAAGAATGTTTTTTTGAAAGAGAGCCAAAAGCCTGAATAAATAAGTTTTAAAAATAAGTGAAAAATATAACTCAATCAATAGCTGTCAAAAAAAAAAAACAAACTTTTTTTAGTTAACGTAAAAGAAAAAAAGAAATAGAAATTTTTACATTCCAATTCAGTTGGCAAAAAAGTGCTAAAATTGTTTATAGTTACTTTGCTTTGGAATTGTCATTAATGGTCAACTGAACTTGCTTTGAAAATAAATCATTCGTTGGAACTAAAAAAAAAAAAAGCTAAAATTTTAGTTATCAAAAAAAAAAAAAAAAACCCCCAAAAACAACAAAATAAATAAAAATATGATAAAAACAGAAAAACACAATTTTTAAACCAAAAACTTAAAAGAATCTTAAGATTTTTTTTTCTTTAAGCAGGACTCATTTCCCAAATAAATTTTCATTATTAAAAAAAGGAAAAAAACAGTAAATTTCAGTTCATCATAGTGAAAAAAAAAAAAAGTTTATCTACAATTTTTAAATTTTATTTATTTAAAAAAACGTTTGCCCCTTGGTGTTTAGTTTAACAACTGTTCAGAGTGTTGACATAAATATTTTTAAGCACACGTAAAGGTTTATTTTAATATACAATTTCTTAAAGAAATATTTGTAAATATTAAATTAACGGATTCACCTTGAGTAAAAAAAAAAAAATTATCGTTTCAAAGGAGGAAAATCGGTTAAAAGCCCGCAACACGCACCGACTTAGTTTTAGTCTACCAAACAGGATGTGGCTATATGCGCATGCGCGAAATACGAATTGGCCAATCAAAAAGCTCCGATTAAATGTGCGTTAAATTTGAACTTGGTTCTTGTCCATCTTTGCTTTTTTTTACAATCGGAAGCTGTGTTAATTCTTAAATTAAATCAGAGGATTATTTTTCGAATTTACAATTAATTTTAATCTACAATTTGTTTATTGCCATGGACACACTGGTGAGTAAAATAATTTATATAGCCATTGTTTTTTTATGATTTTCATTTAAGTGAGTATCATTAATTTTCAATTTGATATTCATTTTTTTGGGGGTATTTTTTTCTTATTGTAAACGATCATCAGAGTTAATAACATTATTTTTTTTGAAAAAACGACTTTTTCTTTCATTGAAGTTTAATAAAAGAAAAAGCTTGTTTTCCCAAAATAATTTAAAACGTTTCAATCGAATATTATGCTACTTTTCCGCGTGACACCAACAAAGAAAATAATTTGTCCCTCAAAATTACAGTAATGACTTTTTTTTTTTTTTTTTGCAATAATAAGAAACATAATATTTTTAACCAGATGTTAAAATGTTCTAAAAAGGATGCAAAAATTAAAAAAAAAAATACTTAGGTCTTTCCTTTTAAGAATATAAACATTTTTTAGATGATAAAATTTTGTTTTCATCAATTTTAAAGCCGTTTTTTTAGCGATTTCACGACGGTACCTAAAGTAATTAATTATTATTAACCTTACAAAACAAACATCACATTGTGCAATTAAATGTGTTGTCCAGCATTTATTTTGAAATACATTATTAAATTAGAAATGTGATTGTATTTACGTGTGGACCATTCAATCAAATATTAAATCTACTGCCTTAGAAAGTTTGAATTTTATTTTTAGCTTTTATGAAGAATTAAATTAGATTGTTTTTTAATGAGTTTAATTAAACTAAAGTGTAAGTAAATAAAAAAAAAGTTACCAAAATAGTCTTTCTTTATCGATTTTGATTTTTGTTTTTAACGAGAGAACGACAAATGCATAAATAAATAAATAAAAAAAAAAGAAACAATGATACTTTTTTTTTTTTTTTAAACTAGATTTCTTGTCAGTTAAGAAATAAATTTAAAAACATGAATTTTTTTATTTTTTTTAAGTTTACTGCAAAAAATATCTACGTCTCTGTAAATTAGGCAATAAATTTTGTCTGGTTTGTATTTTTTTCTTCTTAGAAAAATAAAACCTGCTTTTTAAATTGAAAAATTTAAATGAATTACTACACTACAGTTATAAATCGTGTTTTTTTTTTTTTGTTTTTTTTTGTAAAATAAAGTCGGAGTATGTGATGCTGAAGAAGAAATTTAAATGAAATCCTCAATCAATAATCATTTAAATCTGATAAACAACTTTATTTTGAAAAAATGTTCCACCTGCTTTATAAAATTTAATTCCATGGTTAATAAATTTAAGTTATATTTAAAAAATAAAATAAAATTTTTTTACCAACTGGTCTGATCTTGTTTAGAAATAACACACAAATTACTATACATAATAAAATGAAATCAAAAAATTAAAACTGCTACCAAAAAGACCTTTCAAATGATTGCATAAATTACATTTGAAATAAAATAAGAGTGTATAATTACTTCTGGTCCATTCGAAAAAAAATGATCAAAAAAATTCTTTATTGACATTTTTTTTAACTTCCTCAAGTCGCGACGTTAATAATAATAATGATGATAATTTTAATAAAATTATTTAATAAAGTTATCGATTTAGGGTGGGGGGTGCCGTTCATTCATATCTGACAGAATTGTCTGTACTTATTTTTCTCAATGAACAAATGTGCCTTCAAAATGTGCTTCTTATGTCATTGTTATTTGCGTATTATTATTATTATATATTTTTGTTAATGTAAATTTTTATTCATAGGCTGTGGCATTATTTTCAAAATTAAAATGTTCTCTAATTGCAACATAGCCTTTTTTTAGTAAAAATAATATAATAATTTCGGTAAACAATTACATGTTTAAAATACTTCATTAAAAAAAGAAGCTTTTTTTTTAAATAAAAAGACCTGTACACTACAGGACACAGATATCAATGATGTTATTGTTAGTTAGCATAGCAAAGTTTCAAACTTGACATTTGTCAATAAACAACTATGTTCTGATAACTCTGTAAAAAAAAAAAAAAAGGATCGATTTTTAATTTTTTTCACACTATCTTTTTTTAACCTGTTCTTTAGCTCATACCCCTCCTTTTACATTTTTAAACATTCCAGGACAATGAAATTGGCTGTCTTTTTAGACTATTATTTTATTACTTACTGAAATAGTCTTTCTGCTAGGTATCTCAAAAAAGGAGATACCTAATGCATTTTAAAAATGAAAAATCATTCTTAAAGCTTTTAGTTTTAATTCCAAGCTGATAGATCAAATTTAATATTACAAATAAGCAAAAAAATCCTTTGAAATCACTAAAAATGGTTAAATCTGTCAACACAATTCTCTTTATCAAAATTCTTTCATAAATAAAAAACTACCTTTCTTTTCTGAAATTTTATTTGAGGAAGAAATGATTTAAAGTTTAATCAATCTGAATTAAAGCAAATATTACTTTTAGCTTAAATATCTCAGAAAAGCGTTTTTTTTTTTTTTTTTTTTCAACGTAGAGGTGGATGTTTTTATAGGGTGTTGACACATTGATAACCTGAATGAAATAATACCACTTAGTTGTGAAGAAGTCTTGAAGGTTTTATTAAAATCCAACAATTATCTGACTTTTGCAAGAATTTACAAATCAATGTTTTTTTTTTTCACTACAAAAATGAGACTAAAATTTCCTCTATTATTCTTTGGCTCTCCAATTGATGCAAAAAAAAAATCCAAAAAACAAAAAAAAAACAAGTGGACATTCAAAATTTTTGTTAAAAAAACAGGTTCTAAAAGGGATCCAAAAAATAATTTAATCAAAAATCCTTTGGACTTTCCTCTTAATAATAACAAAGATTTTGATGATAAAACTTTGTTTTTATCATGTATGCTTATTTTTAAAAAAAATCTTAGGTGCCGAAGCATCATGCAGTTTTACTTGGGCTGTCCTAATCCATAGAACAAGTTTAGGTTTCAGACGTTGGCCTATTTGCTCAAGATTGAAGAAAATAGATAACCAAAACTTCTGGATAATTCACCCCTCCCCTCCCATTTTTATCTTAAAATCTTTTGTTTCTCTTGACATGTTGACTCCCACATGACCCACTAGAGTGCTGTGGTGGTATGTTTGCAAAGATCATATGACCTACTGCGGGGTCGTTTTCCAATTTCCTTTCTATGGACTATTGGGAGTGGTGTGATATGATTGATTGCATATATGATCATGGTGCACTTTGCGACTGCTTGGCCTCACATTGTTCGCTGACCCGAGATGGAGCAAATACATTGAGTCAATAGCTTTACCCACCGCAAGGAAATTTTTTTCGCTGGAGTCAATCTTTCAAATCTACAAATCAACCATTTGCCCTTGCATGGATTATTGCTACCATATATGGTCTGGAGTCCCTTCTGTTTGTCTCAAGGTCCTTGATAAAATCCATAGACGGATATGCAATGTAATTGGCCCTGATCTGGCATGTCGTTTGCAGTTGCTCTCTCACAGACATACCGTTGCCTCCATCTGTCTTTTTTACAAATACTTTCACAGTAACTGCTCTGATGAACTGCTTTTGCTGGTTCCCAGACTTCATGAATTTAAGCGTTCTACTAGGCTGGCATCTTGTTCACACCCTTTCACTGTCAAAACTGTTGAATGTAGCCGTCTCTTCTACTCCAATAGCTTCATGTCTCGCACCTCTTGCCTGTGGAACTCCCTCTTCTCTTCCTATTTCCCTGATAGCTATAATCTCCAACTATTCAAATGTAATGTCAATCGATGTCTCCAGATGCCTTGATCCTTCTCTTCATCCTTTCCTCTATCACTCCTCTTTGCTCCAACTCTCTGTAACCCCCTTGCGTGCTAGTGGCTTCCCGTCTTGCTTGGGGTTGAATGCTTAAAAATAAAATAAAATAACCATAATTTTTATTTTTTTTATTTTTTTTTGTCATTTTTATTTTATTTTTACATGCACAGAGCTGTACCATGCATTTGTCTGGGACTCTGGGTTGTAAAATGGACTCGGGGTACCAAACGGCACACTAGTGGGTTGTGGTGGGTAATAAATACTACCTATGATATCCTTGCTTCATATATGAAACTAGGCTAAAACAAAGTTGCCCGTACGAAAATTAATTGTTGTGACCCTGGGACAACAAGGGAAATGAGGTTTGGGAGCTAATGTGTTAATAGATGGGGACACTTAAATAATGACCCCCCCCCCCAAAAAAAAAAAATAATGGAGTATGGGGGGCTTGCTCTTAAGGTCTAACTAAATCCATCTCTGCCCAGAACCATACTCAAAAAACAACTTTAATCATTCGGAAAAAAAAAAAAGATTTTAAACTGTTCCAAGAACAGAAAATAAAATAAATAGGGCAGCTGGAGAAATTAACCATTAGCATGCTAAAGCTTTATACTCAATCAGTTATGTGCCATGCGTGATACATGCTTAGGTGATGATGTATCTTTTTATACATGACTGATGAGGCAGATTTTTCTCCCGCCGTAGGTTACCATTTTTTCTGCAGTAGACCAGTTGCCATCCAAGATCTATTCTGCTATATATCCATAGCTGTGGGGAGAAGATGATTCATACCTTTTCCAAGGGTATTAGCATGTAAGTAAATGCAATAGATTTGACTGGAATTCGAACTCGGCTCTCTGATTTCTCAATTTGAGCCACTATCCATTAAAAACAAAATGTATTTTCTGCAGTTGTAGGTGACTCTAATTGCTGAACAAATATCATATTTGAATAACATGGTTGTATTATGTCCTGCTATAGCAACAGTGAAAATGACCTTGATTGAAATTCAGAATGAGGCTACTGCAGTTGAGAAGGCAGAATCAAAAATAATGCCGAGGGTTAAAGGTTAAAACCTTAGAAGGGAAACATTTAAAATTGAAAGAGAACCTCAGAAAAGAACTTTCAAGCCAAGTTTGTTCTTCAAAAATTTAAATGTAATGTCAATCATTATCTTCTGGTTTTTAGTGGATCTTTTGTCTTGCTTGGGATGAAATAAAGAAAAAAAAATGGAACTAAGTGACATTGACAAGGGCATTGCAGATGTTATTAAAATAAAGAGTAATACCGTATTTTCTGGCTTACAACATGCACCCTAATATTGGAAAGAAATTTCTAAAAAAAAAAAAAAAAGTCATTCTCATGCAACAACACATTCACCATGCATCCTTCACATATTGGCACCCCATATTATTTACATTAATCGCTCGTCTGATTTTGTTTGTATGGCAATGACATACTAGTCAAGAGCATACTAGTAAGCAGAGTATGTTTAAGTTTGTGGCTTGGCTCCAGGAAGGTTTATAGTCTTTGAAATACTTGTAACAGTTAAGTACTGAGGTTACATAATATAAAAGGCTGAATTAGATAATTAACATCATAGTGTAATGACTCAACATATAAATCCACATCCTTATCAATCAAGCCAATTAGATGACTGTCCAAGCTTACTTGAGCCTGGGCGTTGCCTTACATTTGTCTTGGAAGACACACGCATATTTTTCAAGGTAATTTTTTATGAAAAAATGTGCGACTTACAGCCAGAAAATACAGTAAACCTTTTACTTGAAGTAGATTTTACATTGTATTGAATGAAAAAGTTTACATTCTATAATGTACGTTTTTTTGTCCACTCAAAATTTTAACTGTTCTCAGGCACAGCTATGCAGTTACTCCAGACTGTCACATGATATCCAAAAAATCAAGGGAATTAGCAATAAATTTTACAGGAAGGTTTGTTTGATTTAAATCAATTTTTTTTTATCACTGATTTGAATCAAGATATTTTTAAATTACTGTTTTTTTAAATTGCCGATTTAAATCAGTTTTTTTAAATTGCCGATTTAAATCAGTTTTTTTAAATTGCCGATTTAAATCAGTTTTTTTAAATTGCCGATTTAAATCAGTTTTTTTAAATTGCCGATTTAAATCAGTTTTTTAAATTGCCGATTTAAATCAGTTTTTTTAAATTGCCGATTTAAATCAGTTTTTTTAAATTGCCGATTTAAATCAGTTTTTTTAAATTGCCGATTTAAATCAGTTTTTTTAAATTGCCGATTTAAATCAGTTTTTTTAAATTGCCGATTTAAATCAGTTTTTTTAAATTGCCGATTTAAATCAGTTTTTTTAAATTGCCGATTTAAATCAGTTTTTTTTTTTTTGCCGATTTAAATCAGTTTTTTTAAATTGCCGATTTAAATCAGTTTTTTAAATTGCCGATTTAAATCAGTTTTTTTAAATTGCCGATTTAAATCAGTTTTTTTAAATTGCCGATTTAAATCAGTTTTTTTAAATTGCCGATTTAAATCAGTTTTTTTAAATTGCCGATTTAAATCAGTTTTTTTAAAAAAGAAATCTCCCATTTAAATCAGTTTTTTTAAAAAAGAAATCTCCAATTTAAATCAGATTTTTTTAAAATCACCGATTTAAATCAGATTTTTTTAAAATCACCGATTTAAATCAGATTTTTTTAAAATCACCGATTTAAATCAATTTTTCAAAAATCTTAAAGCAAAAGATTTAGCAATAAAACATTTTTTTATTTATTTTCATGTAATTTCATGAAGGAAGAAAAGTGTTAAACATTGTATCAAATATCAACTGAATGATAATTTTTTTTTTATTTTTTTTTTTTTACTATAAAATAAAATTTTAGCCATTAACAAATTTTAAACTTTGACATGATCAGTGTTTGCATTCATGGATTTAAATCAAAAGACCGGGTTTCCTGCTTCATCTGTACAAAGATGGTTTCTCAGTTTTGAATGCACCAATCCATAGGATGAGAAAACTCATTCATTGCCAGAAGATGAGGTCACTGCTGACAGGAGTTGCTTAAT
Organism: Acanthosepion pharaonis; assembly: GCA_903632075.3. Classification (NCBI taxonomy): domain Eukaryota; kingdom Metazoa; phylum Mollusca; class Cephalopoda; order Sepiida; family Sepiidae; genus Acanthosepion; species Acanthosepion pharaonis. The sequence goes on along the minus strand of CAHIKZ030000376.1, from coordinate 184,267 downwards.
TGCAGAGAGTATATCACTGCTCAAGACACTTTCAAATTTGAAAAACAACACAGACAGGAATCGAAAAAGCCCAGATCTAAGATTAAAAAAAAAAACAAAACTAACAGTTGCTAGCAAACAACTCATAAAAAATTACCAGATTATTTATGTACAAATCCGTCTTACATAGCTGATGATCACCATGTCGACCTCATCTGAAAAATAAAAAGCAAAAAATAAAACAAGACTAAGTTGATTGTAGATGCACCCAAAGCCTTACAAAAATGGTAAAGATTAAATGTAGATTTTTATCGACTAAATTGGGAAAAAGTTAACCAAAACTTGTTAATTTGGCAACCCTCTATTCTCTTACTTTCAAGCTCAAAGCTATTCATATCAGCTTTGCTATTTCTATTTGCTTTCTTTCTTTTTTAAATCTGATTTAAATAAAAAATCAACAACCCTGTTGGACAAGAATCCTTTTCTGTATTTATTGGTATAAATGTTTACTGTTCAATTTTCAGCGAAAGCCGCTTACGGATACTGCCAACAGTGCCAGTAAATTGCCGAAGCCTAAGGGAAGCAGATTACCTGGAGTAAAAAGAGAGCGTAGTCCAGCAACGGTAAGCTTTAAGTCATATCCAACCAAAGTATGCCTGCTTGTGTCGTTTTCTGACTGTGTTAAGTGGATTATGGGATTTGTGTACAATGTAAGAGGAATTTTGCATCAGGACACAAAAAAAAGATGAAATAATTCACATCTATTCTTTTTGTTTGTAAAAAGCATTATTTACACTTTTCTACCAAGGATCAGTGTGTAGTATCTGTCTGATTACCTGACTCTGCTGAGCTAGAAATAGTTAAGATTTCTAATTAAAGATCTATTTTGTTTGTTTTGACTTAAGCTTTTCTACCTAGGCTTGGTGTAGTTGTGGGTAATGGTTAACAAGGTTAATCTAGTTGATGATTACTACCGAGTAGTGAGTTTGATCCTCACTAGGTGCCTTATCCAAAAACCCTACTTAACATAATAAATGTTGAAACTTCATGAAATAAACTAACCCTAACCCTTTTGTATGCAATACACTCAAACCCGCTCTGTAAATATCAGCTTGCAAAGTCTCACTGTGTGACTTCCTGCGTTATTTGCAGTGATGCTGTCATATATTATGGCAGAGTATACCTGGTGTGGGTTGAACATTGAGGGTCAATATTTATGGGGCGGGTTTGGGTGTATTGAATGCTAAAGGGTTAAATAATAATAAAAAAGCAGGTCTAAAATCACAATTGCAATTACTACAGTACTATTTCCACTACTTGTTATCTTTCCTTAAATAATGGTGGCCTCGATGTGGCGTGCTGGTTAACGAGGATAGTCTAGTTGATTATTACCACTCAATAGAGATTTCAATCCTCAATGGGTGACCTCTACTAAATTCTACACTAAATAGCTGAACAAGGTTTATTGAGATGTTTTTTTTTCCTTCTTTTTCTTTTTATATATCAAGGATCAGAGTGTAGTACCTGTTTGGTATCAATTTCACTTTTTGATCCAGAATCTACTCTATTATTATGCTTGCTTTTTTTTTGTGTGTGTGTATATATATATATATATATATATATATATATCCGATGTGATGAGAGTGAAAGTAATATATAAATTCCAACGTTCACAGCATTAATCCTAAAGAGGCCTCGATACCGATAGTAGAGTGATAATTATTTATTTTTATAATTTCATTATATAGACAAAACCATTTTACTCACTACAAAGATGCAACTTCAGTTCATTTCACCCGTTGAAATGCACTGAAGCCAAGTTGTATCTTTGTAATGAGTAAAATGGTTTTGTCTATATGATAAAATTATAATATATATGTGTCTGTGTGAAATATTCTCAGATAGTGGGTATCTGTAGGGTTGACAAAATGAATAAAAAAAAGATGAGGGGAAACTATTCTTAGCTAACGTGTTTTGTCCTCTGAGGGGCTTTATTAAGGTAATGTAGGATTTATTTTGTTGCATGTTTACATACAAAGGTGAACCTGTCATTGGTTTGTCAAGGGTTATAAATTTCAGACTGTTCATGAATATTCATCATGTGGCTGAAAGGTCAGTCAAAGCATGTGGAGGACACAGTGTCATAATTCAGGAACCTTGGTGTAGATTTATATTTTGATAAGATTCGATGGTGGCACTCTCAGTAATTTTATTTCTGAGTAAATTACTTCCTCTTTTGATGAGTGTGACTTTTTTTTTTTTTTTTCCAACTCAAAATTGTGGTCGAATTTATTTCTGTGTATGATTAGTGCATTTGATAAACTCTTATGTATAAGGTCCCTTTTGTGTTCATAGATTTTCTTTTTTAAAATTTCTGCATGTTTCCCCAATGTATGCCCAATTTTTCCCAGTCTCCCCTTTCCTGAAAGAATTGCTACTTTCCCTGGCCAACATACACAACCACAAAATATAATCAAGAGAAAACTATTAAATCCATCATCTCGTTCCTTTGAAGATGTATGGCACATAATGTCATTCCCATACCATAAAATCTAATCACAATCTAGACCAGCGTTTCTCAACCGGGGTTCCCCAAAACCCTAAGGTTCTGCAAAAGGTCCCCAAGGGACAAAGAGAGTTGAGATAAACTAATGCACTTTTGACATTTTATTTAATTTCATATATATAATATTACTATACATTATTTACATTATTCGGACTATTGTTCTCATCTTTGTCGCCATATTTATTACAATGTTCCAGCCTTTCAGTATCTGTCTATATTTCTGAGATAAGGTATTATGTACACTATTTACATTATTCAGACTATTGTCCTCATCTTTGTTGCCATATTTATTACAATGTTTTGGCCCTTCAGTATCTGTCTATATTTCTGAGCTGAGGTATTATGTATGCTATTTACATTATTCGGACTATTTTCCTCATCTTTATTGCCTGAAGAAAGCCGGAGCGTACAACGGTCAAAACATTGTGATAAATATGGCGACAAAGATGAGGACAATAGTCCGAATAATGTAAATAATGTACATAATATTATTAAACACACAGTATATTCTTGGTCATGTGTGAACAAGCCTTTTCTTATTTAACAAGCAAAGGCAGTAGTCAGCTTCTCTCAGAAAGAAATCTGTGTGTTTATCTAAAGTTCGACCTCGAATTAAGGATTTCTGTAGCAAAAGACAGTCACAGGCTTCACATTAGAGAAGCATGTTTTACTTTATCAAATGGTTCTGAAAGTAACATTTTTTTAGCCCATTTATTGGTTGATTTACCTTATGTCTTTTCAACATTGCCAGTAAAGGATAAAAAAAATTAAAATGATGCAGTAATTACCTGGTTTTGTTGTTTACATTTATATTATAGGTATATGATATTGGTTATTTTTTACGTTTGAGTTTAAAAATATTTTTTATGTGAATGAAGACTCCCTGATAAAGTATTATAAATGAACAGTATGAATTTTATTTAGCATTACTGAAAAAAAATTTGACAAAGAAGTATTGATTTTTCCTTAAACCAGTTATTCAAAAATATATACTATGATATTTACCATGCAAAATATAATGAAAATAAAATGAGAAAGATATGGTATATAATTTTGTTTTTGCACAGAGGTTGTTTGAGACATGTAATTTATTTTATGTGTTATGCAAGGGTAAAAAAGGTTGAGAAACGCTAATCTAAACAATATTCCCTTAAAAAAGAAATTGTTTAATTACTTACTTTACTTTTTACCAGACTTTGAATTATGACACTTTGTGTCCACTACATACTTTGCTTGACCTTTCAACCACCTCATGAACGTTCTCAAATTTATAAACCTTAATAAACCAATGACATCCATCCTCACCTTTTTTTTGTATATAAACACATACGGCAAAATAAATCCGATGTTACTTTGATAAAGTCCCTCACAGGATTAAATGTCTCTTGCTTATCCCTACTTCCTGGTTTTTTAGACAGGAGTAGAGGTTTATCCATTATTTCCTTTTTCTACTTATGGTTTCGGTTTCCAATTCCTTCAACTGTATATGTCTACACCTAAACTCTTGGAATTTTATTTACATTTTATTTTTTTTTTTATAGGAGTAAATAGGTTTGCTTATCACTTGGTTCAAACTCCTCCCTGGTTTTGGGGACAGGAGTAGAGGTTTATTCCTTATTTCCTGTTTAGGAATGAGTTTCCTTCTGAATCTTTTTGTTCTGTTTCACTCCCAGTTTCCCCTAGCGTCGTATTGGCATTCTCGCCTTGCTTGATATGATTTGTGTATTTGGGCAGCAATCCTTCTTTCATGCACATTTCATTGAATACGACAGACAAGCTGCTTTAATTTAGTTTTTTTTTTTTTTATACAATTTTTATCTTTTATTTTAATAATTTTTTTTCTTTTTGCATGATAAATTATATAAAAACTGTCCAATTGTTCTTTTTATCCGAGCGCTTTTGGCTATACACTTAGCCATTTTCAAGGTTGAAATATATTAACTGTTAACAAGAAATAGTTTGTATGTACATACTTATATAATGTTTTCACTTTCAAAACATGGTCAATATATTGTGTCCATGTTCATAGTTGATATTATTGAGTGTTGTTTTTTTTTGTTTGTTTTTATTAATAAGGCTTCCATTATTTTTAGCCTCTCTCACTCTCTTTTTTGCATGTAGATGGTGCTGTTAACAGGTAACATAGGATTTATTTTGCCGCATGTGTTTATATATAAGTATATTACGAATAGGGTCTGGTAGGCCTCCATGAGTATTTAAATGAGACCTAATTGAGCTATGGTCAGAAAAGTGTAGTGTCAGTCTTCATGTCAAACATATTATAGCATGCCCTATATAAATATTTACGAATTTTGATCGATCATGAACACAATTCTTTAATGGACATTTAAATTCATAAATAGTTTGTCCTATTTAATTTTGTTCCAAAGAGGTGAATTATTATTTTTACATATAAGGTTAGCAGTTTTAAATTTTTTGTAATAAATTAATTTAATTTTTTTGCTATTGTCCAAAAAAAAAAAAAAAAGAGGAAAAAATGCACAACACCAGTTAACAATGGCAAAAAAATTAAATTCAGAAATGTCCAAATTGTGATCTGTAATTGGAACAAGAGTACTGCTCGTAAAAACCCTGCCACCGTCATAAAAAAATTGTAACGCTGAATTGATAAATTCTAAACACTTCAACTCTTTAGCATTCAACCTGCCTCGTAAATATTGCCTCTCAATGTTCCCCGTAAATACAGATATCAATGCCCTATGTATCACTAGTAAATCAGTTACGTGCCATGCGTGATACACGCTTAGGCGATCATGTATCTTGTGATACATGACTGACGAGGCAGATTTTTCCCGCAGTAGGTTGCCATTTCTTTCTGTGGTAGACCAGTTGCCATTCAACACTATGGAACCCGATCTGTCCTGCTATTTACCCATAGCTGGGGAGGGAAAAATAAAGGAAGCCTTATTAATAAAATAATAAAAACAACAAAAAACCAACACTCAATAATATCAACTATGAACATGGACACAATCTTTTGACTGTGTTTTGAAAGTGAAAACATTATATAAGTACGTACATACAAGAGGATTCATACCTTTCCTAAGTGTATTAGCATGTAAGTAAATGTAATGGATTCAACTGGAATTCGAACTCAGCTCTCCGATTCCTCAATCTGAGCTGCTATCCATTACTCCACCGTCTGCCACATGGCACAGCGGATAAAAGCGTTGGTTAGAACCAGTGACAGGACCCAAAGAGTATGAGTTCAATACCCGGTTAAGGCAGTGGAGAACTTTCAGAGGGAAATTAACAGGAGATAACTGATAACTGACATCCATTAAACATGGCACGTGGAACTAGAACAGTCTACCCCAGTTAGCAATATAAAGGGTTAAGATCGACATCCCAACCACCTGAAGAAGGCCGGTGCGTACAACGGCCGAAACGTAATAAATATGGCGACAAAGATGAGGACAATAGTCTGAATAATGTAAATAATGCAGGAAGTCATGTAAACAGTGAAACTTTGGGAGCTGAAATTTATGGGGTGGGTTTGAGTGTGTTGAACACTGAAGGGTTAAATTCCTTGGTGTATGAATCAGAATAAATTAAGTATAGGAGATAATAAAGTCGAACATGAAAGTTGGGTTGTAATGTGGTTGGGGGTATGTTTCGCCATCACTGTAAAATGCTATAAAACCAAAATATTAACCTGAAATCTTGAGTCGATGTTCTTGAATCAGCCTCGTCGGCTCAAGGCTTTCATCTGAATAACATGTATAGCATCCATCTCGTTCAGAGAGAGAGAGCGAGAACTATGAATGGCTTCAAGTGAAAGAATCCTATTGATCTTAAAGAAGACAATCCTTTACCAAACTGACACTACAAAGTTACAAACAAAGAGCATTACCAAATAATAGAAACCACATCAATTGAATATTTCCAACAACTAAAATGGGTGGCACATGTAACGAGAAGAGAAAGTAATGACATATTCAAAATGTTACCTTTACGCATGACAAGCACAACCGCTGGAAGAGCATTAAAGTATATATATATATATATATATATATATATATATATGTATATGTATGTATATATAAAGTCATCCACGGACAGACAGTTTCGCTGTTTCACAGCTCTTCAGTGTGGCTAGACATCCGGTTGCCTCTAGCTAGGATCGAAACCCGATTGAATTGGTGTCAGTCGGAGATTCTATCACTAAGCCGTTGGCGCACGGCAGGGATGAAGGTGAATTTTAGCGTATTTATTTTTAGATAAACACACACAGTGACCGACAGTGACTCAATTCGCTTTTGCCGAAGTCTCACTATATCAGCTATAATAGTCACTGTTTACAAACCCACACCTTTTCCCCAGAGAACTCAACTGAAATTCATTTTTCAGGAGCCAGTATAAAGTCATCTACAGACAGACTGTTTCGATGTTTTACAGCTGTTTATATATATTATATTGACATAGTGTAATTGTTAGAAAGATTGTCTTGCTAGATCAGTTAAAACTGAGTAGTGAGCTTGATCCTCACTGGGTGTCCCATACATTCAGCCTTGACTACATTTAAGCTGCACTTAGAAATCACTATTTATATATATATATATATATATATATATATATATATATATATATATATATATATATATATAGTGTGCGGGTGAAAATATATAGAAAATAGGAAAGAACTCGTTAGGTAAATAATCCAAAGTTCTTTAGTGTTTTTGTTATTATTTTTAAAAAACAGTGCTCAATACAAAAGTAGAGCCTAAATAGAATTATTTATTTAAAAATATGAGAACTCTTATGTAGCGATGGAATCATATTTTTAAATGAATTTTGGCATGAGACGCACAGAAGTCATGAACCTATTCATGTCCACGCACAAAAGGCTACTGCGCTGAGAAGCTACAAAGCAATCCCCTTCTTTCTCTCTCTCTGCGAATTATGATCAAAGTGAAAAGAGTGATAGAAAGTAACCATGAAAAGAACTTCAAAGAATGAAAGAAAATGAGGGGAAAATAGAAAGGGTTAGAAAAAGGAGATAAATATGTCAGACAAAACTTGTCTGAAGTTTATATTTTATTTCAGTTTGTATTAAACTTCACATAAAGTTAATTTTCTTTGAGGTGTCTTAGATTGTGGGATCACCAGCAATGAGGTTTAATTTCTCGGCAAATCTCAAGAGCACCCAAGGTGTGTCACCAAAGCTCGTGTACAAAGGCCTATTCACAAACCCACACACACACAATGAGGTTAAAATACAGATATCTTTCTTGAGGTGTTTATAAACTGTACACTCTTCAGTTATTAACGTTAATAATGAACTATTTTAAATTTCAAAATTGTACTTGGATTAAATGAATATTACTTACAATATAATACGTATTACTTGTAATACTTTTTTTGAATGTGTGTGTATATATATATATATATATATATATATATATATATATATATAAAATAGGAAAGAACTTGTTAGGTAAATAATCCAAAGTTCTTTAGTATTTTTGTTATTTTTTTTTTTGTTTTTTTTTTTAAATAGTGCTCGATACAAAAGTAGAGCATAAATATAATTATTTATTTAAAAATATGATTCCAACGCTACATAAGAGTTCTCATGTTTCAAAACAAGAGCCGAAAACTTCCATATAATTATTTGAATTAAAGTACTAAGCTCTGTTCCATCTTCAAGCGAAATTGTTTTGGGAATAACTTATTCCTGAAATTTACGTGTTTTATAAGCATATTCATAATTGAAATTAAAATCACTATGGTAATGGCTAGAGCAATTGTTTAAAGAAAAGGGGCGTAAGGCTTAATAATTTGTATCAATATCTCGGTTACATTCACAGACGTCAAGTCAGGTAAGGTTGGGGTGTCTAAATTTAAAGCGGAAGATGACATCATCTAGTCTGGTTAAGTGTATATATATATATATATATATATATATAACATTGTTAAATATAACAGACAATGAATCTCTATTATGTCCAATCATAGCTGTTATAAAGTTTGTATATTTGCTTTAATTTTGGATGGGAATAAAGACAAAAATTCTCCGACATTTGGATATTTTTTTTAAGTCAGTCCTTGATCTAAGCTTTTGGCTTGCATGACTCATCTTCAGACATTTAAACAAAGATATTCAGTATCAAAATTAAAGCAAACATACAAGCTTTAGAACTGCTTGTGATCAAACATAATAGACATTCATTAGAGTTGGTCGATTTGGCAATTTATGTTTCGGTATCGGTTTTCGGTTTTTATTCTTTGATATTGTGGTTTAGAATTCGGTTTTTCACTTTTTAATTTACTATTTTTACTTTCTAAGGAAGCCATTCATTTGCTTGTGTAATGATAGCATTTCCAGATTTCGTTTGAGATTGGTAAATTTGCAATGGAGTCAATTCAACTGACAATATTTCATATATTTATGGTCCAATCTTAAAAATATTCATATGGTTGGAAAGAAAAGAAAATAATATTTCTAAATATGTAATTTGTATGTGCTTTTATTCATTGAATTATTTTTTTTACAGTGAGTTAAAACGGTATTGCTTTGAACAGCCAAAAATGCGAAATATGATACTTTTTTTTTTTTTTTTTTCTGAGACTAAATTTTACACATTACTTTGTTTTGTAAAATCAAAGTGATCAATCTTTATCAATATTCTTGAAATTGTACACTCAATTAGAAGACATCTTAAACTACAACCAGGAAGATGTTCATTTCATCGCTGACCTGAGGAAGCAAATTCCTTCAAAAATTATAAAGTAAGCAAAAAAATGACAGCAATTCTTTTCTGGTACACCAGTCAATTATTATTGGGGCTTTGCAAATAAATTTCTTCTAAATAAGGAAAATCAATGACTTATTTTTTCCCCTAATTAAATTTGTTTTTATCTAGTGAATTACACCTAAAATTAAATATTAAAAATAATTAAAATCTTTTGTGAGTAGCACCTGTTCTTTTTAGATACACATTTTAAAACTGAAATTAAAAACTATTTTAATCATTTTAATATAATCTTAAGTGTATTATTTGCCAGATAAAACCATAAAGATATTTGTAAAAATAAAATGAATTTTCTTTGTTTAGAGGAATTTTATAGTAACAATAACCCACTGAGATTAAAACTTTTTTTTTTTTTTTTATATCTAATTTTAGGTGTATTCGCTAGATAGAAACATATTTGTAGAAAATTGAGACTCGCATATCTGGAAATGTACACATTATTTTAAAAGTGAAATTAAGAACTATTTTAATTATTCTTAATATCTAATTTAAGTGCATTCCCTAGATAAAAAAAACAAAAAAAAAAAAACAGATTTATTCATAAAAAAAAAATCTGCATTCATTTTTCTTGTTTACAACAACTTTATTTTGTGATTGGCGTAACTGACTTACTAGAAAACCCTTACAAAATATTCGACTTCATAAAATTCCACATTAAGATGAAACTAACTATTTTTTTATTTTTACTTGCTATTTTGTTAACTTAATCTTACCACAAAAAGTTTTTTTTTTTTTTTTTTTAAACTGAAACAAATACATTTCAGATATGTTGTATTTTCTTTTTTTTTTTTTTTCTTCATTTCTTTTGTAAACAAAGATTTAATATTTATTTCCTAAAACTAGTCAATTAAATGTTTTTAACATATTTTTGTTCAATCTTTTTCTCTTACAATGGTATGGAGTGGTTAATTTTATTAACATCCGAACGTCTTTTTCAATACTGTTTCTTTGGATATGGTCACTCAGTAGTGATTTAAAAAAAATGAAAAAAAAAACGAACGATTTTGGTCTTGTAAAAATTTGATGCGGTTTCACGGTGTGAAGATGAAACTGAAAAAAGCCAGTTTTTCGGTTAAACCACACATCACTATCTGTTATATTTAACAATATATGTTTAAATAATGATCTGCTGCCTCAATACAAATATATATATATATATATATATATATATATATATATATATATATGGCTTTGCTTGGGGTGAATTTAAAAAAAGCTAGAAGGGAATTCAATGATATAATCAAGCTATTAGCTTTCTACACAATCAAAATCCAAAAGATTGGAAGGAAATTCCCTTCAGTATAACATTTAGTGGCCTTTAATTTCATGGAAAACTGTTTTTATAGAAAGATTTTATAAATTTCAACCACCAACCACACTGACTATTCTGTCACTAAATGCCGAATGTTTCCTGTTTCCTGTTTGCAGATCGCTAATTTCACCATTACGAATTCTACTTATTTGTGTTTATGACAGTTAAACTTTTCTACCTATGATCGGAATGTTATTTTTATTTTGGTCAGATACGCTGTAGTGCAGAATAAGCATAATTATCCTCCTCTCCTTCCAATAAAGTAAAAATACATCACGAAGCAGGTCAGCTTGTATGTTTCTACGTGTCTATGCTAGTTTGGAAATATTACAAAGTAGTAATTAGTTTATAGCACAAATGCCATGGAGTGATATTTCATGGCTGATTGTGGAAATGTATATGTAAATTGTCAGGTAATATAAGTTTTGTAAAGATGTGTGTCTCCATAGCAGTGGTAGGGTTAATGCTGAGAAACTTGACCTTTGATTGATACAGTAATCTCTTTAATCTCTACCTGGGGTTGGGTTTTTTTTTTTTTCACTTTCACAGAATTGTGTTCCTTAGTCAAATATGTTCCTGGCAATTTTTTTTTCTCTCGTCTTCTCTCTCTTCTCTTTCCTTTCCTCTCTTCTCTTTCCTTTCCTCTCTTCTCTTTCCTTTCCTCTCTTCTCTTTCCTTTCCTCTCTTCTCTTTCCTTTCCTCTCTTCTCTTTCCTTTCCTCTTCTTTTCCTTTCCTCTCTTCTCTTTCCTTTCCTCTCTTCTCTTTCCTTTCCTCTCTTCTCTTTCCTTTCCTCTCTTCTCTTTCCTTTCCTCTCTTCTCTTTCCTTTCCTCTCTTCTCTTTCCTTTCCTCTCTTCTCTTTCCTTTCCTCCTCTTCTCTTTCCTTTCTCTCTTCTCTTTCCTTTCCTCTCTTCTCCCTTTCCTTCTTCTCTCTTCTCTTTCCTTTCTTTACTGCTCTCTTCTCTTTTACTTTCCTCTCTTCTCTTTACTTTCCTCTCTTTACTCTTTCCTTTCCTCTCTTCTCTTTCCTTTCCTCTCTCCTTACTTTTTCTCTCCTCTTTACTGCTCTACTCTCTTTTCTCTCTCCTCTCTTTACTGCTCTACTTTCTTTTCTCTATTCTTATGACTATGAATCCCTTTTCACATGTAAAATATTTTTTTCCTGTCCATGATTAATGCTGTAAAAAAAAAAAAAAAAAAATTGTTGCAACTGTTTACAATGGGCAAATCAAGAATTTAGGACAATTTTGAATCAGTCAAAACATTTTCAACTTTCTGGCTTCCACTAGAAACAATAGGATGTCAGTCAGAGTTGACCTTGACAGTAGGCCACAGGCAACTGCTACAATGGCCATGCATTGCATCATTATTATTTTATCATGATAGAAACTCCTGATCTGAAGTAACCCAAAAAATCCAAATCAGATTTTCCACCGGTTTTAAAATTGTCATAACAATTTTGAATTTTGGTGACAAACACTATTTACATTTAGACTATTGTCCTCTACATTATCACAACATTTTGGCAGTTGTTCCCTTTGGCTCTCATTAGGTGTATATTGATCTGGGTAACCTACAGGGAATTCTGAATTGAATCCTTTATTTAAGGGTAGACCATTCTCTTTCCACTGCACCTGTCTAGGGATATTGTATAGTTCTTATTTTTGGTATTGCCAAGTTATTGCCATGGTGTCCAAGTACACACTGGCCCAGGGATTGAACTCACATTTACATTGTCACCAAATTTATTAACCAACATTTAATCCACTAGTCTGTGATAATTGGAAGTATAATAATGATAAATAGATTCACAAATTGATCCCTGACTTTTTAGACTTATCTGGACTTTTTTTTTTAATTTTTACATGAAAAGATTTATTTTTAAATAACGAGAAAATGGATATATACATTTTTATTTTTTATTGAAGAAATAAAAATTACATAAATTAATAAAAGTGTATATAACTTTATTTACACTATTTACATTGTTCAAACTGTTGTCCCCATCTTTGTTGTCATATTCATAATGTTTTGGCTATTGTACACTCAGGTCTTCATTAAGTGATTCAAATTTTGGATCAAACCCTTTTTGTCCACCTGGGTAGATTGTTCTAGTTCCATGTGTCATGCCTCTTCTAATTGCCTGAAGAAGTTAAATAGTAAAATTACCAGCAATGCATTTTTATAGTAAAATGAGAATCGATACAATTTTTTTTTATAGTAAAATGAGAATCAATACAATTTTTTTTATAGTAAAATGAGAATCAATACAATTTTTTTTTTATAGTAAAATGAGAATCAATACAATTTTTTTTTCATAGTAAAATGAGAATCAATACAATTTTTTTTTATAGTAAAATGAGAATCAATACAATTTTTTTTTATAGTAAAATGAGAATCAATACAATTTTTTTTTATCGTAAAATGAGAATCAATACGTATTTTTTTTTATAGTAAAATGACTGACAGTTCATTTTATACTAAAATTGAAGACCTAGCATAAATCATCAAAAAAAAAATACAAAAAACAATTTGCTATGATTAATCTCATTTCTTGTAAGGGAAAACAAGTTTTCACACCTCATTTAATTTTGTAAGATTATTTGGTTAAAAAAAAAAAATGTAGTTGAGTGATGAGTGATTGTAATTTAATCATGAAATGATATCATTCTCTTGAATATTATAACGTGTAAGTTTTCATATTTAGATGTTGATATTTAATCACCCATATGGGTTGATATGGAACTAAATATATAACAACCAAGCAAATTATCTTTAGAAATAAGATAAAAGAAGAAATCTCTATTCTGACGGTGTGAATGGCATGTCAAAAAAAATGGTGTTTGTCTTGTGTCATCAATGTTGTGAAGATGAAGAACTGGTTTGTTTAATGGCAAAACTGTTGGCATAAATGATTCTGTGATTCTGGAAAAGAGTTTTATTCTAAGCAGAACATTTTTTTTTTATTTTCTTCCCTTATTTTAGTTCCAGGATGTGTCAAATGAAGAAACCAGCTTTCAATATCCGGTAACGTAAAACCATTCTGTTATGCTTGCAGGATTTTAAATCGGAATTTTTTTTTTTTTTTTGAATAGACTCTTGGGCTGTCTTAACTGCAACAGTTAATGATTGCAGATGCTTGCATGCACACATATACGCGCAGTAAAGGGTGTCTTGTCATAAAACAAACTTTTTTTTTTTTTTTTTTTTTTTTTTGCAATTGAATGCTTACCTCTATCAAGATGTGCAAGTGGTATAATGGTTAGTGTCTCAAGAATCAGAAATTGGTGGGCTGAGTTTGAAATCCAGCCAAGATCATTATATTCTTCCTATATATACTTCAGTGCAAATACCCCTTCGGTAAGGGGGGTATGAACCCCCTACTATGGGTTAAATAATAGGTCAGTGTTGGTTTCCAACCAGTCTGGGATAGGGACAACTCGTAATTAAAAAACAGTTGGACATGAAGCTAGCAACAACATACCATGAAAATCTGTTTGTCCTTTGAAATTGCAGCAGCAAGGCCTGGTGTTTTGAGGCTGATGCCTTTATCTAATATATATATATATATATATATATATATATATATATATATATATATATATATATATGAGAGAGAGAGCACTTGATGAGGAGCATGTATACAACTCCTGATGAAACTTAACAGAATTAACAATTGTGTGATGGTAAATGTTTGCTTTTCTCTTGCACCCATCTTTGCTCAGATCTTGTAAATAGAAACTGTTTTTAACATTTTTCACTGTTCCATTGTTGCCTGGCTTTGCTGGCCTATTTGTTGAAAAATAGTTGCTATCTAATGGGAAGAAACAATAAAGGTTTTTATGGTAATTTCTTATGGGGAACCAACATTTTGGTTTTGATAATCCCTATATTCATTCTCTTGGGCACTTTCATTACAGCATTGTTGCCTGGTTGTGGTAGCCTGTTTCTGGAAAAATAGGAATATACCATTTATTGGAAATGACTACAGAGATAGTAATGACAGTTTCTTATTGGCACCGTCATTTTGGTTTCAATCAGATAATGCTATTTCCAAACAGGCATATCAGAATAAGTGCTAGTTTATGATGCAAATAGTAAAGACTGACATTTCACTGTCTTGAAGATGTATACATATGTCAACAGCAGGGCATGTATATTTTATAAAAGTGTATAATTATGTCTGCAGCAGTGGAAATTTTAATGAAAGAAGGCCATTTGTTAATGGATCTCTCATAGAACAGTATTTTTGGCAGTATGGAACTTGAAAGTATTGGCCAACGTGATTTTCCTGATATTTTCAATGCAAGTGTATGTGGAATATACAGGGTGCGATGAATAAATTGTCGTCTAAATGACACAAAAAATTGAATATAACGCTGACCTCTCATTTGAACAGATATACTGAGTGCGATGGATAAATTGTCGTCAAAATGCTGCAAAAATTAAAAAAAAACTTACATCTCATTTAACAGATATATTTACCAAAATTACACAAAAATATCTTGAATTATTCAATAATATCACTATTGGCTTCAACCACAGCCTCTAGACGACTTCGGAATTTCCTGCAACTCTTCTGGGCGGTCTCCTTGCAGTCTGGTGGCCTGATGTAAGAGGTGATGTGGTCGCAGAAATTGTCTGACTGCAATGACTTGGTTCTCCTGCTTGTGTGGCATGGTGCAGAGTCCTGTTGCCAGACATTGGGTCTTCCAGTAGCCACCCTCTTGACCCAGGCCAGCACTACTTCCTTAAGCCGCTTCATGTAAGCCGCAGTGTTGAGTTTGAGGCCCAGTCGGAAGATGGATGCAGGTACAATTTCGCAATCACTCTAAACATTTTCGTAATAACCATTAGACTACTCCAACCCTTCCAAATCCTATGCACTGTCCTCAGATTGGCACTCAAACACTCTGAAATGTTTGTATTGGAGCTTCCGGTGCGAATGCCAAGCAGTACAGCATGCTGTTTCCAAATTTCTGGTGAAGTGAATTGCATCATGGTGCTCTTTTTTTCACTGTGCAACTAACCCTACTATATTGTGCAGTTGACAAAATCAAAAATAAACAACGCGCATGCACAAAATCAAACAAAAAATATAAAAAGAGGTCAATTATATATACACACACACACATATACGTAAATTTCCAAGAGGATAGAATCCAGGTAGAACTCGATGTCCAGGACAGAGTAAGAATATAATATAAAAGGCTCAAACACTAATATTCCATGGTTATAATTTATTACATTGGGATCGTAATCATGATCCAAATCATCAGACCTACAAATTCAAAAAAATTAGTGTTTGAGCCTTTTTTTTTAGGTCTGATGATTTGGATCCTGATTACAATTCTGATGTAATAAATTATAACCATGCAATATTAGTGTTTGAGCCCTGATGATTGCATCTAGCATAAAAAAGACTGTCGCCTCTAAGTGTTGACTTCTATGTTCACTTTTATATTTACACATGCTCTATCTCTGATATTAAGCACTTTATCCCATAAATATAGCACATCTTAGACTATATCCCTTTATATATATATATATATATATATATATATATATATATATATATATATATATATATATATATAATATGGTGGACTCTCCCGTTGTATTCGATGTACAAGGGACATGCAGCTCTGTTCCTAGGAACCGACAGCCCAGACACCAGCACATATGATTTGATTATAGGGGTGAAGGCTTTGTGCAGAACCCACCACACTTTTTGAAGGGCCGAATACAGAGACCTGGTGCACTACGTGCCACAAGGTCCCCAAACGACTCTCCACAGGTTTTGAATTTAGAGTTGTCCTTCTCCTAGACCAGATGCCATCCAAGGCTATAGGACCCAGTCTGTCCTGCTATTTACCCATAGCTGGAGGAAGAAAAGGATTCATACCTTTCCCAAGGTTATTAGCATGTCAGTGAATGTAATGGGTTCAACTGGAATTCAAACTCTGCTCTCTGATTCCTTAATCCAAGCTGCTATCCACTACTTCACCGTGCTAGGGTAGATTTTAAGCTAGTACTTCTATATATATCCCAAATCTTGTTCTTTTATTGTCCTGTTCACTAAAATCTTCTTATTCTCTTTCACTCTCTGCAACTGCTTGCAGCATAGTGGCTTTATTTCCCTCCTGCATGGAGTGAAATGATTTCTAAAAAAAAAAAAAAAAAAAAAAAGATAAAGATTTGATTATTGTGGTGAATGCTCAGCCAGAACCAGCATGACTTTTTAGAAGAGCTAAATACATAGAATTGGTGCACATAGTCTGGCACAAGGTCCTCAAACCACTCTCCTCAGGCTTTGTATTCAGAATAGTCCTTCTTCTAGACCAGTTGCAACCCAAGTCTGTCGTGCTATTTACCCATAACTAGGGCTAAGGGAGATGGATTCATACCTTTCCCAGGGGTATTTGCATGTAAGTGAATATAATCCGCTAAGTGACAAATTTTATTTGCTTTAATCACATACGTATTTAGGCAGCAAGTATTCTTTCAAACAAGTTTTATTGAACGATACTGACAAGACCTGCCTGTACAACATTTTATTTAGTTTTTTTCCAACTTCTAACTAAATTGTTTTATGTCAGAACAAAAAACAAAACAAAATGTTTCAAGACTCATTTTCTTTGGAGGATTTGATTTCTCTTTCTATGAGAGAATGCTTAACTTTTTGTTGTGTTAGTGTCTCCGTTTTCTGCAGGGTCCAACAATTTAAATACAATACTTTTTAGGGAGCAGTGAAAATTCTATGACCCTGCAGCAAACAGCCCAGGGATTGAATGCACAATTACCATGTTAACAAATTCACAAACCAATGCCTTTGTCCACTAGGCTATTGCGACCGTAAAGTATGCACTTGAACTCGGCAGAAACAGGGTGAGCAATAAATGAGCAGTACTAGAGGAGATATCCCTAGATATGGGCAGTGGAAAGTATCCCACCCCATAGATGATATAAATGGGGTTCAGTTAAGAATTCCCTGCACATTATCTGGATTGACCTAACTTGATGAAGGTTGAAAGGCACAATGTTATAAGAACAAGAAAAATGAGGACAATAGTCTTCAGGTAAATAATATAAATTAATTATTAGTCCTTACTTAATAAAAACAAAAAAAAAATTCTATATTAACTATAGGTTTTATATTAAACATTCTTTCTAGTGGATACCTGTATTTGCATAGATGTTCTGTTTATTTATTAAACTATATATTTATTTTCTTCTACCAGGTGGTCAAAACACATTGGATCTAATGATGGTTACCGCTGGTTAGAATCATGACAGAGAATGCATATTTTTCTTATAAGATTTCTCAAATATTCAGGCTGTAGAGTTAATCACATTTGGCTTTTTATATAATATATACCTCATTAATTATAGTTACATATATATATATATATATATATATATACACACACACACACATCTTAATTATAGTTTATATATCATTAATTATAGGTTTTTATATAAAATCTCAGCTTTCTATAGAGAAAAAATAGAATAAGATATTTCTGTAGTTGTCTAACAGTTTAATGCCACCATAAGGGTAAATGAAATTGTATGTAAAAGGGGAGACAACTCTGTGCATGTTTCTCTTGAGAATCACAAATGCTAATTTGTCATAATTGTCACTTCCTTTTATTTTGTTTCCTGCTTATTTTTCTTTGATTGTGATTTGCTTCTTGTTGCTTGAAACTTTCCATTGTTTCTGATTCCTAGAATGCACTGGTCGAATCCTGACTGCTTACTACTGCTTGAAGACATTGTTTTTTAATAGTTATTTTGCTTTTGCAGAGCTTTTTTTTCTGTTGCTCTTTTTGTTATCACATTTTGCCTGATCTATTCTCCAGCCATCTTCAGGTATACAGTCTTTCTGAAAAAGATATGATCGAAATATTTGTTATCAATTTTTTTTTTTTTTTATTATTTTTATTTTTTTGTGGGTACTCTTTTTTTTTGGCTTACACTACCAAAAATAAAAGATCTTTTCTACCTACATTGATTATACAAGACTAGAAGTTTGTGCCTTGGCACGCAGCAATGATTAACGAGGCTAGTCTTGTTGACTATTAATATTGAGAAGGAGGGAGTTCAGTCCCCACACAAAAATTCAACATTTAAATAACTCAACAAAGGTTAACATATCATAAAATCAATCCACCTATCCTAATCGAGGTACTTTGGTGTGGGGTAATAGTTAGTGTCATCAGTGTGGTTGATCATTACTACTGGGTAGTTAGTTTGAACTTCGCTGGGTGCCCAGTACAAAATTCAGCATTAACCTCTTGGTGCTCATTTTTATACGAGTGGAACATATTTTAGGGTCTATATTTTTGAAATCTGTTAAAATAGAATTCCTATTGTATTCTGAACATTTTGTTGATAAAATAATAAAAACTAATAATTGTGCTTGTCCTTTCTTGTGTTAGTTTGCACGACCGTTACGCCTTGCCAATAACTCAGAACTGTTTCGATTATGTGGAAAGACGGGAAAATGAAAGAAAGTAAGATAGAAGTGGATAAAGAAAATCAGAATAAACTGATGAGAACAGATACTACACTTTGATCCAAGTCGAAAGGCCAAAAAGTGATGGTATTTTTCAATGCACCCACGTCACTACCGAATATGACACAAGGTCGGAGTTTAAAGTGGGTTTACCAGCAACACAGTGGAAAAATTGTCCAAAGCCCCCGTGACACTTCTTTTTGGGGGTTGGGCACCTCAGGTGCTGGGCAATAAACCCAGCCCCCTCCTGAAGGAAAATTACTGCCTGGAGCTTGGAATTAAGGTTTTGGACCCTCACCTACCCCTGATAATGTTGATAAGTGATGATGATAACTGATAAAAGCGCCATCTTTCAGATACACAGTATTGAATGATGGAAACAGAGTAAGGCAATCGCCAAAAATCCAGTTACCATAAAGAAAATAACATTGTCTGCTGAATTATTTTTAAATTGTTATTAAGAGAAATGTTTGTAAGATAGGAATTTGGCGAGGAAGAAATATTTAATATCTCGTCAATAATTTAATTTTAATTGCATAGAATAACAAAAGACATATGCTACTTGGTTTTAGTGAGAAAGTGAATGAAAGACATTTTAACCGCCAATTCAGTGAAATGGAAAACTTTGTCAATTTCAAATCCATTCATTTGTATGTCTTTAATTTGAAAATAACGACCAGCATTTATATTAATGTGTTGAGGGAGACAAAAGTTATCTCCCTTTTGACTAAACCTTTAAAAAGCTAAAAATAGATATATATTAAGTTGTATTACACTTGTAGAAGAGCGAGAACTAAAAGTTTAATGCTGAAATTGGATTGGGCCACCCAATGAGGTTGGCATGAAAAACCAAGCAAGCAAAAATGCTGTAAAATGGATTGGCTTAAAAAACATGGCCGATTTTTCATGTGCTGGATGAGCATGAAATCTTCATATATTTTTTTTCCTTCTCTTTTCTCCTTTTTCTTTTCTCCTTTCTTTCTCTTTTCGTCTCCTTTCTCTCTCTTTCTCTTTTCGTCTCCTTTCTCTCTCTTTCTCTTTTTCTCTTCTTTCTCTCTCTCTCTCTCTTTTCGTCTTCTTTTTTCTCTCTCTTTTCTCTTTTTCTCTCTCTTTTCTCTCTCTTTCTCTTTTCGTCTCCTTTCTCTCTCTTTTCGTCTCCTTTCTCTCTCTTTTCGTCTCCTTTCTCTCTCTTTTCGTCTCCTTTCTCTCTCTTTTCGTCTCCTTTCTCTCTCTTTTCGTCTCCTTTCTCTCTCTCTTTTCGTCTCCTTTCTCTCTCTCTTTTCGTCTCCTTTCTCTCTCTCTTTTCGTCTCCTTTCTCTCTCTCTTTTCGTCTCCTTTCTCTCTCTCTCTCTCTTTTCGTCTCCTTTCTCTCTCTCTCTCTTTCTCTCCTTTCTTTCTCTCTCTTTTTTCTCTTTTTCTCTCTCTCTTTTCGTCTCCTTTCTCTCTCTCTTTTCGTCTCCTCTCTCTCTCTCGCTTTTCGTCTCCTTTCTCTCTCTCTCTCCTTTCTCTCTCTCGCTTTTCGTCTCCTTTCTCTCTCTCTCGCTTTTCGTCTCCTTTCTCTCTCTCTCTCTTTTCGTCTCTTTTCGTCTCCTTTCTCTCTCTCTCTCCTCTCCTTTCTAATAATGAAAAAGATGGTAATGGAATGAGTATGATCTGAAGAGACTGAAAGTACTTGGGTAGGGAAAAAAACTGCAGCACCTTCCTTGATGTATTTCATCTTAAAATCAAGAAACTGATTAGAGAACTGGAAAGGATTATTATAAAAATAAATATGTCTATATTATTGAAGGAAACATGTTTTAATGAACATATGCTGCATATATATATATATATATAGTTTATGCAAACTTAGGTAATCCGTATGGGTAGACCCGAGGAGGATGTTATATATATATAATCCAGCAAAATTTTTGATTAGAGCAACAAAAAAAAAATTAGACGTGGGGTATTGATACATAAAATAACAATAATGTTTTGTTTTGGTTTCTGTCTAAGTGAGTGATTCTTTAATGGAGTGATGTTTGATGTGAATCCCTTTTTATTTCAATTTTAGGCTGAGCCCACCAAAAAGAAACTCAAGTTTGAAGGACCAGCTGCCCCGGCTGCAAATCACAGCAGAGTCGCATCATCCAGGAATGTGTCACGTGTCACTTCGTCTCGTTTGCAGACGTCTCGCATCCAGTCATCACGGGCTCCACTTGTGACAAACCCTCGCCGTGGCAAGTATCTTAATATATTGTTATTTTTTTTTTTTTTTTTTTTTTTTTTTGTGAAGTTCACCCACTACAAGGATTGAGAGTCACTCACAATCAAAGGTTAAAGAGTAAGAGAAAGGATTCTGACATAATTCAATTTAAAAAAAAAAAATCTAATAGTACTTTTAATAAGAATACTCAGCAGTATTTAATGAGAACTAGACAAGTTATCTCCCCATGGCCTGAGCAGTGGAATGTGAACAACATTCCCCTACAGATTAAATAAAGTGTTCAGTTTGGAATTCTGTGTAGGTAACCCAGATATGTACCTAATGAAGGCTGGAAGGCATAGTGACTGAAACATTGTGATAACAACAACAAAGATGAGGACACGAGTCCAAATGTAAATAGTGTAAATAATGATAACACTTTATCCCAGAAATTCAAAAAAAAAAAAAACAATTTATCTTTTTGTTCCTTTGCAGAAACCATGCCAGCACGTCCGCACACGGTACTCAACAGCACTGTGGCCAAACCTGGACAGCGAGGTGCTGTAAATGTCCGTCCAAATTTGTCCATCTCCCCCATTCAAGGGAACAACAAAAAGAGTAAGTTTCATTGTTTTGTTTTTTTTCCTGGCTTTTCTTTTTATTTATTCTTACAAATAGTGTAAGCATGGTGAAACGATTGTCCATGCTTTTTGCCCAAATGGTCAATGAGTACCCCACGTTGCATTCTGATCTTCGCTCTCATCAGTGTTCCTGCTCACAAGGTAACATGAAAGAAACGCCATATTGCAAAATGAGAATGCAAACCATGTTTCCCATATCAGTAAGTAGGTATTTTATTCCGAGCTTTGCTTTCTCGTCTGGATCAGTAGGTAGATACTTGAGACAACTTCTGCTATGTCGGAGCTTACTACTACCAACTCTTCATCCATTTACTCATTCTGATGTGGTGTTTGGAAATACAAAATGCAGGCTTCAGAACTACCCAGATTATATATATATATATATATATATATATATATATATATAAGGACATTTTTATATTTATACATTCTTTTTATAGATACAAATATTTAAGTAAATGGTCTGTTTATAATAAACAGTATTAAACAACATTTACCGGCCTGAATGTCCGAGAAATTTTCATAGAAAATATTCTCCCTCCGACAGGAATCAAACCTGTATCCTATATGGAACCATCATTTAGCTTGACGTGTCTTTACCGATTTGACCACAGAGGAGCGTTCGGTTAGCAAGGTTGAATTTACTGTATTTAAACTTCAATCTTCCATGAATCTCTCGCTTACATTCATATCTGCACATGGCGTTTCAAATGTAAACAAATGATGTCACACATTATGAAATGGACAAAGTCCGGCAATTATTTTAAGACATTTTTATGTTTATACATTCTTTTTATAGATACAAATATTTAAGTAAAGGCTCTGTTTATAATAAACAGTATTAAACAACATTTACCATATATATCTATGATGATTAATACAGTTATCTCCTGTTAATTTCCCTCTGCAAGTTCTCCACTGCCTTAACTGGGTATTGAATTCACACTTTTTGCGTCCTGTCACTGGATCTAACCAATGCCTTTATCCACTGACAGATACTAATATTCAAATGTCCTGTCATTTTTATGGCATAGAGCACTTTTATGCCAGAAGGCTAATTTTGGGCAGACTCTATTTAGAGCTGCTTATTCAAACCTTTATATATATATATATATATATATATATATATATATATATATATATATATATATATATATACACACACACACACACACACAATTGAACAAGGCCAGTATGCTCAAAACCCTCAGACATGAATGCTCCTACCCCAAAATGTAAAAATATTCATCGAGGGTTGCTGAAGGTTTATGGAAACCATATAGTGGATGTGAGCTGCTTTAGGCTGTGGGAAATGCTTGTTTATAATAAGCTGTGTTTATAAGTGTAGCATGCAGGCTTTTGCTCACTATTGTAGAAAATGAATAGCCAATGTTTGTACTGATATGGGTGGAAAAAATAATGATTAATTTATGCAATGATATTATTGTGCTCCTGTGTCTATTTTAGTTTCTACAGAAATAAACAAAAGGCATAAAAAAAAAACAATCTAAATTTTCCATATTTGTCATTTGGGGAGTTATGTCATAATTGGCAATGTAAAGTGGATACCTTACAGCAACACAGGCTGCAGGAAATCATGTTGCAAGTAAAATAAACTAGTTCTGAGAAGTACTGAGGGGATAATTAACCAAACTGACATGTCCCTAGACATGGACAGTAGAATGAAAATCTATCCCCACAGATTGAATAAAGTTTCCAGTTCAAAACACCCTGACGGTTACTCGGGTTAACAGATAGCTGAAGTGGACCAGAAGATGCAACAATCAAAATGTGATAATAACAACAAAGAAGAGGATATTAGTCAGGCTGTAAAGGATGTAAATAAAAAAGAATCCAAATTCTCTGTATTTGTGTCATTTGGGTTGTAGGTTAGTAACTACAATTGGCAATGCAAAGTGGATAGCTTACACAACACAGGCTGCAGAAAATCATGTTGCAAGTAAAATAAAATGCTACTAACCATACCAGAGGTCAGTCTTCATCTAAAGAAGTTGATTGAGTAGAGAATGAAGTGATAAATTTAAGCAATATGCCTTCAATTAGACTAAGTGAAGGCAACATTTGACAAAAATCATCCAGAATTAGTTCAAAGAAAGTCGATCAAATACTATGAGGAAAACGCCAGATCGCATGTTTCTTTGGAAACCAGGCAAAAATGGTTATGCCAGATATTGAACTTTCCTCTATGATTCCTTGACTCTATGAATTTAAACCCAGTACTAGTTTTGGCGGCAAGGTCTCATCATTTTTACAGTTGAAATGGCTAGATGTAATCGTAATGTCTATGCTAATAGTTTCTTTGCTCACACTTCTCACTTGTGGAACTCTTTAGGATTCTTGCTTTCCATTCAACTTTGATCTTGAAAAGTTTAAATGCAATGTCAATTGTTATCTTCTGTCTTCTTAATTCTTGTTCTTTTATTGTTCTCTCTCCTTAATAATGTTTCTGGCTTCTTGCTTTCCACTCAACTTTGATCTTGAAAAGTTTAAATGCAATGTCAATTGTTATCTTCTGTCTTCTTAATTCTTGTTCTTTTATTGTTCTCTCTCATTAATAATGTTTCTGGCTTCTTGCTTTCTATTCAACTTTGATCTTGAAAAGTTTAAATGCAATGTCAATTGTTATCTTCTGTCTTCTTAATTCTTGTTCTTTTATTGTCTTCTCTCCTTAATAGTTTTCTCATATTTCCTGTGCCTTTTCCTATAAATACTTTCATGGTAATTTTTCTCATGAACCTTTCTCTATGGTACTATTCTTGGTGATATTCTTTATAAATTTAAGCCCAGTACTAGATTGGTAGCAAGGTCTCATCATTTTAAAGTTGAAATGGCTAGGTGTAGCCGTAAGTTCTATGCTAACCGTTTCTTTGAACTGAAAGCAACATTTAACAGAAAGTATTCAGAATTAGTGAATTCAAATCAAATTCTAGCCGAGAAAACACTTAATTGCATCTTTGGTAACTAGACAAAAAATGGCTACAGCTTGGCCTGATATTGCACTTTTAAAATTACCATTTATTCTTTGAAGAGATTTGTTTGAAAAATTTCAAAGTGTGTGCCAATGAATTCTTCCATGTGTGTCAAAAAAAAATATCTGAAAAACATTACTGGAGATTTTTTTTTTTTTGTCTGTTTACAGAGGCGGTCAAAAAGCGACCTGTTTGGGACTTGAAGGGCCGGATTCAAGATATGGAGGAACAGCTGAAGGATAAAGACAGCCTGATGGTGAGGTTGGACCAGATGATGACCAGGATTGAAGATTTAGAAATTCAGAAAGAAGACTTAGCTGGCACTGTGCTTAAGAAAGAGGAATTGGCTACGACGGTGTCCAAGGAAGTGGATGATCTGCGCTCTTTACTGCGGTAAGAAAGACTTTTGTTGTTTTGTGGGTTTTTTTTGGTTTTTTTTAGATATTTATATTATTTGGACTGTTATCCTCATCTTTATTGTCATATTCACGACCTTCAGCCTTCTTCAGGTGAGATTTATATATATATATATATATATATATATATATATATATATATGTGTGTGTGAGAAAAGTGTATATAAATATATATATGTATAATTATTTATATATTATATGCGTGGTATTTAATCAGTTTGTCTGATGATTGCTAAAGCGTGAAACCCAGGGTCACATACTCACATCTATCCAACCAAATATATATATTTGAATTTCGAACCAGACACTTTATTTAGTCCACTGGGGCAGATTGTTCTAGTTCCACGTGCCGTGCCTTTTCTGGATATCTCGGTTTCAGTTAATTCTTTTGAGTAATTCAACTTTCCAAGTTTTAGTTCAACTCTGCTCTGGCCAGGTATTGAACTCACAACTCTTTGAGTCAAGTAACTAGATTACTTCAAATCCACTAGGCCATGGGGACAAAATTTCAATGCATGTCACCTGAAGAAGGCTGGAGTGTATAATGGCCACAACATTGTGAATATGCCAATAAATAGTCGGACAACAGTCCAAACAATGTACATAGTGTGAATAGTTACAGTACCTCATCATATTTTTGAGATTTTTTTTTTTTTTTCTTTTTTAAGTGGCATATCAACCTCTTTAGGTTATTTAATGCTAAAATCTTACACAGTTTTATTTTTTTAATTTTTTTTAAATTTTTTTTAAATTTTTTTTAATTTTTTTTTTTATTTTTTTTATTTTTTTAAATTTTTTTTGAGATAATAATGGTGTTAGTGATACAAGCCTTACTGATTAACCCTTATCTGCGGGGTGAAGTGGTGGAGTCCTACCTTTCCCAAGATCATTTTCACTTACATTTATTATAATGAACCCAGCTGGAATTGGAACCCTGCTTTCTGGTTATCAATTCCAAGCCATTATCCATTACACCGCCTGCACATCCAATCTTATAGCACCTGGTATTCTCAAGCAGTCACCCATGTAAGTACTAACCAGGATTGACATTGCTTAACTTTGATTGAGCTGGAACTGGTGTTTCATCATGATGCAGCCATAAGCCTTGCAATATCCTCACTGGTAGCATGATTTTAATTTTCATGCACAATAGGAACCGACAGCCCAGACACCAGCACATATGATTTAATTATAGGTGTCAAGGCTTTGTGCAGAACCAACCACACTTTTTGAAGGGCTGAATACAGAGACCTGGTGCACTACATGCCCCATGGTCCCCAATTAATTCTCTACATGTTTTGAATTCAGAGTTGTCCTTCTCTTAGACCAGTTGCCATCCAAGGCTATAGAACCCAGTTTGTCCTACTGTTTACCCATAACTGGGGGAAGAAGAGGATTCATACCTTTCCCAAGGGTATTAGCATGTAAGTGAATGTAATGGATTCAACTAGAATTCAAACTTGGCTCTCCGATTCCTCAAACTGAGCTGCTACTCACTAGTCCACTGTGCCTCCTTATATATATATATATATATATATATATATATATATTAAGCAATATACATAATATCTTACATTAATTCCACAACTTGGAGTTTCATGCCAAAGCAATTTAATTTTTAAGTACTGGGATTATAGTATTTATTTTTATGTCTATGAAACTGTGTATATAGTTCTCAATGTAAAAGTAACAGAGCTTTATATATATATATATATATATATATATATATATATATATATATATATAAAATAAATATTCTGTAAACTACATTACAGCATTTTTTTTTTTTTTTTTTTTTTTCACTATAGAGTACTTATATGCATTTGTATACAATCGTTCGCTCGTATACCTACAAATATTTACCCATTCAGTTTTATATATATATATATATATATATATATGATAAAATAAAGAACAACTAGAAAACATATCTCAATCTAATATGTTTTACCTTTATTAAGGCTTCATCGGAGATCAAGAATAGAAATGAAAAAGCAAAGAGACAGTATTGGTATATTATGATTTTTTGGTAGTTCCCATTGATCAGACAAACATAACGTGTATAAACGCAAATAAATAAATATATATATATATATATATATATATATATATATATATATATATATATATATATATATATATATATGAGGAATATTTTGGACGTTAAAGTGTGTGATAGTGTAAGAATGTGTCAGTAAAGAAACACTTGTGTCTCTTGTATGTTGGACACTAATGTTAATTCATATAAGTTTGTATGAGGAATATATATGTCACCCTCATACATGTTGGTGGAATGTAACAATATCTTGCAATAATTTTGTATTCAGTATCAATATATATATATAAGTGTGTGTATATGGATATACATGAATATGTGTAGATATGTGAATATATTTTTGTGTGTGTATGTGGGTACACGCCTATGTGTGTGTATATATGTGTATATGTTATTGTGTATGTGTGTATTCGCATGTGTTTTTTGAACATAAAAATATAGGTCCTTGCTGGATTAGATAATCGTTATATTTATTTTTTATATGTTTATATTTGATTTGTAACCTGTAGTCGATATTAAATTTGTCAAATTTTCTCAATTACAAAGCGGCCCTTTAAGTAAACGCAATTTCCCTTTCCTTCGCCCCATCTCTCTCCCCCACCTCGTCTTTCCCTCCCTCTTATTCTAACATTAGATTGTCTATGGTGTGTGTATGTCACCACGAAATGTATCTTTATACATCCGACAACATTCATTTTTCTCTCACTTAAACCCCTTCCACTCACCTCTCCTAAAATTCTCTCTGTTAAGGTTTAATCTCCCTCCTTACTTACACTCTCTCTAAATTCTGTTTTTATTTCCGGAGTGGTTTTTTTCTGTTTTCCTTTTGAATTTGTAGGTCTGATGAATTGGATCATATTTACGATTCCAATGGAATAAATTATGACCATGGAATATTAGTGTTTAAGCCTTTTTATTATATATATATATATATATACACACACACACACACACACTGACTATTATTCACCTAATACTAGGATGTACAGCAACTCTTGTTGCGAACTAATGATGTAGGGGACAAGCACAGTTCTAATAGGATATTCCCTCTTCCTCTCCTCCCCAATTCTTCATAAAGGTTTTAACATTTTTTTCTTTCCTTGTTTTTAAAGAAGAAACTGACTTGCATATTCAGTGCCTCAATTTAGCTATTGCCAAAATCTCTTCTCTTTTCCTCCCCCATACAGTCAGAAGGAGGAGGAGATCTTTGAACAAAACCGTAAATTCCAGCGTGACATTGAAGATTTGAAATTCAGCAAGTCAAATCTTGAAAGACAGAAAGAAACCCTGGAAGCTGAACTGAATGCCAAGACCCAGGAAATAGCTGCCCTGAAGACGTCCATTGCTCAGCAGTCATCGGCCCAGGCCACTCTACGGGCCGAGCTGGATGTCAGCAAAGTAAGTCTTTTTGTAATTATCTGAATAGGTGTGTGTAAAATGCAGAAACAAGTGAATCTTCAACACGGCTCTGCAAGTTTAAATAATTTTTTTTTTTATTATTTGGGTATTATTTTGCTTTCAAAGTGAAAAAAAAAATGAATTGTAAAGATTCTTTACGAAATTACTTCACACTAAATATTTCATATTTCTTTTTTTTTTACAGTAGGGCCGAATAAGTTGCATTAGTATAGTAGAAACAGAAACATGTCTTTGGTGTGAGAATGTGCGTGACACAAATGTATGCATATAAATTTTATATGGGCACTTGCTCAAATGGTTAGAATGTTCGCATTCTGACCATGAGACCCAGGTTTGAATCTGAATATGGTCGATTTGTCAGGAAGGAGACTTCCTGATGTTATCAGACTGGAGGGGTCGGTCCCAGCGTGCGATACCTTAGGAAAGTGCCTGAAAACCATACCACGGGTTGACCCATTCCTTCTTAGTGAAATTGGGTAGATGGAACTCTTAGGGGCTGTCAATAGCTGTGCTAGCACAAAGTCACAAGTCATCGTGGCTGAGGCCTCGTACAAATTGTTGATCACACTAGATAGCACTCTTTTTCCCAGAAACTGTAACTAAAGTCTACTCGGAATAGTTGCTGTATAAACCACAGGTGGGCTCTAGTTGGGTGCTGAATAAACTGTGCCTGAGTGTGCATCTTCATTAGGGATTGACTAGCCACCTTAGTAGACAAGTATCCTCGAATATGAGTGGCTAGTTATAGATAGATAAATTGTAGTACTTGTATACTCTAATAAATATACAGAAAATGTAAGCTATTAAGTGAGAATTTCAGTTTTGTTTGTATAATAAACGAATGAAGGAACGAGCTATCACTCTGGTCAAAGATTAACTGAAAGACTAGTTAGCAAACTAAAATTTGTGGCTTATATAGAAAAATATCGACTCCAGAAAAAAACAAACAAACAAAACAATTTAGATTTATTAATCTTGGGTTTATTGGTTAATAAATATCTTCCTAGTTTTTAGATATTCATTTTAAGGAGGGAAAATATTGTTCATGAAATTCTGAAGTGATCCTCAAAAATTTTGTTGCTAACAACAAATCCTAAATCATCTGCCTATTCAAAGAAACCTGTGCATCTCATATGATGTTGCTGATTGATTAATATATATGAATACAAAAATTCAGATTTTTGGGGCCAGCCTATATACAGAAATGCATTAATTTCTCAGTTTAAGTAACCTGTTGTTTTTTTCTTTTTTTTCAATTCTGAAATGAGTTTTTATATCCATGTCCATATATATATATATATATATATATATATATATTTTCAGTTCAACGCTTCATTCTTCATTATTTACTTTATTCGGACTATTGTCCTCATCTTTGTTGTCATATTTATCACAACTTTTTGGCCGTTGTATGCTCCAGCCTTCTTCAGGTGGTTGGAATGTCGAACTGAGCCCTTTATTTCACTCACTGGGGTAGACTATTCTAGTTCCATGTGCCATGTTTAATGGATGTCAGTTATCAGTTAACTTAAGAAATCCGCACATCTGCTAGGCCACAAAAATCTCCTGAGCCGACCAAGCATAGAAATGAATACAATATGGGAACCAGTAATAAGGAGTGCCAGAGAAAAGCAATAATAACAACAACGAAGATTGCAATATGAGCTCCAGTAAAAAAAAAAAAAAAAAAAAAAAAAAAAAAAAAATGGTTGCTGAAGACATTAAGATTATACGTCCTAGAAATTCATACACAGGTGTTCTTATGGACACATGGCACAGTAGATAAAGGCATTGGTTAGATCCAGTGAAAGGACCCAAAGAGCTGTGAGTTCAATACCTGGTTAAGGCAGTGGAGAACTTGAACATAGTAAACTTGTACATAATACCTCATCTCAGAAATATAGACAGATATCTCATTCTTCATAGAACCCCAACTTAGGGTTATAAGGTTAATATCTGGGTTGTGTTTGTGGAGCTTCTTTCCTTTAAGACACATACTTTCTGCCCTCCCCTTACCACTGACTTGGGCATTTCTTCTGACTGAGGCGTCGATATGGGTAGAATCTATATCTAGTTTTCAACTACTGTCAAAGTTAAATTTTGAATCTCTAATTCTGATATGAGCACAGACCATCTACCGGGGTTGAATAAGGCTGATCTACTTCGCATTGGCTGAAATATATCTATATCCCTCCCCCATATGAGGTAATTTTTGATTTTGTTGTGTAATTTATATGCTTTGTTGTAATTAATACATTGAGCTCTTTTTGTGGATCAGTTTTAATATTTGATATTACTAGGATCCACTTGGATCTTATACCAATGGATGTATTATCTGTAATATATATATATATAATCGTAAGTTAATGAAGGGTTTGGTAATCTGTATGGATAATTCCAAAGAGGATGTGATCCAGAAAGCTCAATGTAACACCAGGGCAAATATTAATTAAATAATTAAGAGACAACCCTAAGGTTCCATGACTATAATTTATTTCCTCAGAAAACATATTTTTCCCAGGTTCATCAGGTCACATCTCTAGTTACGAAAGAATTAGGTTTCTTTTATCCCTAATAGAATTTTTGAGGGATTGTTTTAGATTGATATAAGGGGACAATTAGTGAGAGGATTATGGAAAGGTAAAGTAGGGATAAGGTTGTTTTTAAACTATCTTTAATAATTTACTTAGGTTCAAGTGGACTCAGTTGAGTCATTTTATTTATATATATATATATATATATATATATATATAGTATTTACATTAGTTGGACTATTGTCATCTTTGTCGCCATATTTGTCACAACGTTTCGGCCGTTGTACGCTCTGGCCTTCTTCAGGTGGTTGGAATGTCGAACTGAACCCTTTATTTCGATCACTGGGGTAGTCTGTTCTAATTCCACGTTTGATGGATGTCAGTTATCTCCTGCTAATTTTCCCTCTGGAAGTTCTCCACTGCCTTAACCAGGTATTGAACTCACCTTCTTTGGGTCTGTCACTGGATCTAACCAACGCTTTTATCCACTGTGCCTGTGTCCTTGAGGACACATGGCCTTGAATTTACACATATATATATATATATATATATATATATATATATATATATATATATATATATATATATATATATATATATATATATATATATATATATATATATATATATATATATATATATATATATATATATATATATATATATATATATATATATATATATATATATATATATATATATATTAAATGAACCATTCATACAAAAAACGAGATATAGAAGTTAAAGATTTAAATGGCGAGAATACATCTTAGCAAACAATTTTAATAAAGTACATTAACCCCTGAACCTGTATATGAATGTTATAATCCCTGTTTATAAATTCCAGTTGCATAAGGTCTTTTTTAGTTTTTTACAAGCTTTTGTCTGTTCCTACAGACATCTTCAGGTATGGAAATAGATTTGTTTTTTACTTCTCGGTAAAGTAACTCTGAATGAGAATGGGGCTAGCAGATTCATCTCCTAAAACCAACTTAATGCAGAGATCAGGGCTACAACACCCAGAGTATTGATGCTGTAGTACTCTGCTCCACAGGGGACTCTTTAGGGCTTTTAGATTCTGTTTACTTTGTGCTAATGCTCATGGAAAAGGCATGAAACGATTTTCCATGAATTTTTTTTTTTTTTTTTTTTTTTTTTTTTTTTTGGTTAGTTTCTTTGTCGTTTTTTTTTTTTTTTTTGTTTCTAAGATTTTTTGTAATTTTTTTTAGCATTTTTGAAATTTATAAGTTTTTCCAAATGCTAATTATTATAATTGAATTTAATTAATTTTTGAATACAATTGTAAGGAAATGCGCAGAAATTTCAAGGGAAATAACTCTAATTACTATTTCATAGACTTCTATTTTATCTTATTTTTATTCCCTGCCAATTTATACTTAATTAACAATGACTTGAAAATGGGCTGATTGAACTGGAAAAGGCTTTATTATCCTTAAAGTTAGGTTTAATATTTAAATGGTATTGTAGTCACAAAAACTTTACGATTATCTGATGATTTGCTGTGCTGTAGTAACAAATACAGAAATGTACAAATATTGGATAATTATTGTAAAATTGATGCCTGACGTTTTAGTTTTTCTATGCAGGAAAACAAACTTTTTGTTTCTTTGCAAAAAGAGAAATGACTAAATCAATATTTCATTTTTTTCTTTTTTTTTTTTTTTTCTTTCCTCTCAGCTTGGTCTGGACAATGCTAACCAGCAGCTGAACGAACGAGACTTGGAGATTGATAGATTGAAAAAAGTCATTCAGCAACATGAGGCCACCATTGATGACAATACACAGCGTATGAGAGAGCACGAGACTGTCCGTCGCAAACTTCATAACACAATTCAAGAATTAAAGGTAAGTTTGAATCAGCTGAATGAAATTTTTTTTTTTTTTTTTTTTTTTAAATTTGTCTTTTAGTTGCTGATGTGCGTATTTTCATTGTAATATGTTTTTACATGGATAACTTTTTGTACAAGGGTGCATGGGTATCACAAAAAAATTGTTTATTACAGAAACATTACATCAGTTGAGATGCACAAATGTTACATTGGTAGAGATAAAAACTTAAAAAAAAAAAAACTGGGCATCTATGTCAAACACGAGTATTGACTAAAAATAACATTTGATGTAATAAAAAATGTTTTATTAAAAGTAGTGTTGTGGATTCCGAGATGAATTCGGTCTCCAAGGAATGACAAACGCAATAATTAAATATAAGAAATAAAATGTATTTACACAATCATACAAAGACTAATACTGTTAGTAAGTCCAGGAATGTTGTTAGTAGCAAATACAGATAGATATATACAGTCTCGAAGTAGGACTTCCTTAGAGTCTACGTGCTTGTAACTGACTTCTACAAGAGGTTACCTCACTCTATCTCCGTTCGTATATTCTCTGACTGTTCCTGCAGATCCTCTCTCACTGTCTAACTCTGGGTATTTAATGGCAGCACTCCATGTAACACTGGTAGAGCCCACATATGAAAAAGGGGTGGACCCCATAACAAGTAGATCCATTAACTCTTTCTAAAAAGTTGCTTTGTTTCCGTTTTGGATATGAAATTAAGGCGATATGTGCATGCAAGAAAATCCGAGTCGGGAAATGAGTTTTCTTTCAAAGGGGGTAAGTCGAACCTTGCTGAGATGTGAAAGCACTCTATGGCCAAGTGGTTTAAAGCATGTTGCATCAGACAATGGTTTCTCCTACAAAGGGGGACTCAATTTCAAACCCTGTCAGAGAGCACATTTTCCTTATTAAGTTATCTTTAGTGCAACTTTATACACACTACTTAAAAAAAAGTCAATTCAAACACAGTTACCCAGTAAAACTCAAACTATGCACGTGAGTAGGCATTGTACACACTGTTTAAACTAAAAGAAATAAAAAAAAAAATATACTGGGTATCTATTTCAAACACGGGTATCCACTAAAAATAATGTTTGAAGTAATATATGGGTGGCTGAGTGGTCACATTGCTTGCTTTCTGACCATGGGTCTTTGGTTCAAATCTTGTCATAGTTAATTCGTCAAGGAGGTGGCATGTTGATATCAGCCTAGGGAAGCTGATCTGAGCTTACACCACAGCTGGAAAGTGCCTGAAAACCATACCAAGTGTTGACCCAAGATTTGTGAAATTGGGTAGACAGAACTGTCCAGAAGCAATCGGTGTCCTTGTTTGTATCCATTATACAACACACACACTATGGGCCAAAAATGTGGGCCTAATCTCTGAATTTAATAATTAGTGGCTGTTAATTAAACTGAAGAAGGCATGAAACATACTAAGGTAGGGTTTTTACCCATTAGTGCATAGCATCCAATTTTTTTTTTTTTTTTTTTTTTTTTTTTTTTTTTTTTTAGAAAGAGGCTTAACTAAAATTTAGAACTTGCAAAACGTAATATTACCATTAGCCATCATAGTAGATTAGACAAAAGAGCTATAATTTTTATCCATGAATGGGTTAATTTTATTATTATTATTGAATATATGAAACCTTTCAAGAGTTCTCTCTGGTCTGAAGCAAGCTTTGAAAGAGGTATGAAACCTTTAATGTTTAGGCAATTGTTTCAAAATTCACATGGCAGTCCCAAACTTTTGAACTGTGTGTGTGATATATGTGTGTGAGATATGTGTGTGTAATATGTGTGTGTGTGTATGCAATGTGAATGTGAATATACTCTACTACTACATACATGAGAAGATGACCTTACCAATAAAGAGCCCAAGCTGATTACACTAGCCTCTGCCACCCTCAACTACACTAGACAGACATAATTACAGAGGTGATGAGGTCACGCCTGACCCACACACATGGACACACATTCCCCAAAGTTAAGATAACATACGCATAATGCACACATCCCCTTCCCAACAGTCAATAAATCTGTCAAAATGACTAAAGAGGTAAAGCTGAGATTCCTGAGTCACCTGATCTCTCCTTAAAAAACAGATTTCACTAATCCCAGAACTGATCAAAAGTTAATTATAAAAAAACAAATGAAAACTACTAGTTCAACTTCTTCAGAGAAGGTCACTCTCTCCTGTAGTTCATTGCTACTAACAAGCATGAATTTTTTTTTTCTCCTGATGATGGCCATGCTGGTTGAAACTATTTGAGGAACCTAATTAAAAAATTAAAGAAAATTATTAATATGCAACCCAGTGTGTTTGGTATTTTAATTTTTAACAATTTTTATTGATTTTTATTACTTCTCATATGTAAACACAAGGAAACATATCACTTTTTTGCTGAAATGAAAGCTTTTCTAGCGATTTTTGCTTCTTATTGCACCTTCAGAACTCCACAAGTAATGAAAGCTAAGTATGTTGAATTATTTATGTATTTTTTAATGTATTTGTTTTTTATTTCATGTTTCAATTTTTTTGTAGTCAACGTCAAAACAGACATGCAAGATGTAATGCATTACATAATGCATTAATAGCGAAATATTCCTCATTCATTCTTTTATTAGTATACAAAAATTAAAATCTATAAACACAATATAAAGTTATAACAATTTTAAAACAGTATGTGTTCATGTTTTTGCACCCTCAAAAAAAAAAAAGCAGTGGCAGGGGAGGTAACTCTAGAAAGAAATTCGCAGGGAAAAGATTAATAAGATTTCTCACATATTCAGGCTAGTAGACGAAAATAAATAAATATACTCTTTAATAAACTATCAAATCTGATTATCCACTAAAAATAACATTTAAACAATATATATATATATATATATATATATATATATATATATAATAGTTATACTCATTTGGGAAAACCAAATGTTTTGGCTTGTAAATGAACAAACCAATACCCAAGAAAAAATAAGGGATAAAAAAAAGAAAGAACATGAAATTGAGGCAAAAACAATCGTCCAGAATCCAAGCTCAGTCGAAACAAAAAAAAAAAAACAACTCTAAAACGAGTAAAGCGAAAGTAACTATGTAAAGTGCTCAATACATTAAGTAGAGCAAACTATATATATATATATATATATATATATATATATATATATATATATATAAACTAAATAATGAACTGTATGTGAGTCATAGTGTGCATATGCAGATAAGTAAATATTTAATTTATGGCACAAACAAAACTGTGCTCAGTGTAGTTAAACAGTTATGAAGTATATATTAATAAATACATATATAAATCTACATTTTTAGTGCATGGTTTTTTAAGTTGTTAGGCACATATAGTGATTGAACCGCTTATTGCAGTTGTTTTTTGTTTTAAAATACTTGGTCCTATGGGAGGAACGCTAAATTATATAAAAAAAAAAATGATGCAAGCTTAGTTTATGTGGTACATGTTTTTTCGTTGTTGGTGGGGGAAGGATGATGTAAACTCAAAGTTTATATGGTACATGTTTTTCAAAAAAAAAAAAGAAAAAAAAGGCAACATTTAAGTTAAATTATGAATTATAAAGAGCAAGACAATATGAATAAAAAGGAGGGTTTTGGCGCAGTGGATAATTTGCTTGCTCCTTACACTTTATAATTTCTTATTTTAAATCTTGCCCTTCCCCCGGAAAAACATGTGCTACATAAAGTTTAAGCTTGCATCATTTTTTTTTTTTCACTTCAATGCAAACGATTTATTAGTAGTTTTAAGGCTAGTAAGAAAATAAGAGTAACAATGAAGAGTGTTGGGAAAAAAACCAGCAATAAGCAACTGGTGTGAAATTATTGATAGGCTAATATTGAAAGTGCCTTATATATAAAAAAAAAAAAAAATATTTAGTCTTTAAAGGTTCTTTATTTATATTTTTTCAGGGTAACATTCGTGTGTTCTGCCGTGTCCGTCCTCTTATTGGTGAGGAAATACAGTCTCATAATGGCATTATTTCCCACATTAATTTTCCTGATCTGGATGCTAGAATCCTGGAGCTGGATCACCCGGTGAACAACGGTCTCAATGAGGTGAGTAAATGCATATCTGCAGAATGTTGGCTTTCGAGTTGCAATTTTTTGACTGTTTACATTCTCCACAAGAATTTCATTTTTATTCACATTAGCTCTCATCTTTGCTGTTATTATCAATTTTCCTATTTAAAATTTCTGATGAATGTTAATTCCTCAGTTAATGATTGAATAAGCTCATGGCGAGTTCTGCGACAATAAAATATCTGTAGAAATTCCCCTATTGCATTGTTAAATATTTGAACTTAACAACTTCAACAAAATATTGCACTAACAAATGTGAATGCTGGTCGTTATTTTAAGAAGTAAGGGAGTACAAATGAAAAGATTTGAAATTGACTACTTTTTGCATTTCATTAAAACAGACTTTAAACATTTTCTTTATTTCTTTCTTTCATTCATATGGTTTGTCTTTCTATGCAATCAAAAAGGAATAGTTTATTATTTATGAGGTATTGGCAGGAGACGTTAAACACTTCTATCTTCCTTTCTTCCTTCTTTCTTTCTTTCTTCCTTCCATGTCTTGTCTTTATACGCAATCAAAACGGAATAGTTCATTACTTATGAGGTATTGGTAGGAGATGTTAAACACTTCTATCTTCCTTTCTTTCTCACCAAATCCCCATCATACATACATTTAACTTAATAATTTAAAAATAATTCAGCAGATGATGGTTTGCTTTGTTTTACGGTACATCAACCTCAATCAGTTAATTTATGCCAATAAGATTGAATAGAATATATATTCTTTGTCAGGAAACTGTAGATTCGGTTTCATTGATATAATTTTGTAAAGATGGTTGTTGTGGAGAGTCGTGTTTCCTTGATGTATTCTTTTTAGATACACATTTTGTACAGTAATTGATTTTGACATTCTCATTTGGTTTCTAACTTTTGGTAGAGTCCTAATCTTTTGAGAAATGATATCATCCACTTTTACGCTTTCAGCTTTGGGCACTTTGACATAGTGTAATGGATATCGAGCTTGTCTATCTAGATAAATTACAACTGAATAGTGAGTTCAGTCCTCACTGGGTAACCTATGCTTTCGGCCTTGTGCCACTTCTAGGCTATGCTCAGCAAATCACCATAAGTGTGAATGCTGGTGATTATCTTAAGAGGTGGGTGCAAATGAAAAGATTTGAAATTGACAATTTTTTCCATTTCACTGGAACGCATTTTAAATGCTTCTCTTCTTTCATTCTTTTTGTCACTGAAACCAAGTAGCGTATGTCTTTTCCATTGTTTATGAGATGTTGACAGGAGACATTAAACACATATCTTTTTCTCTCTCTCTCTAGATAAATCCCCATGTTACAGAGTACAGAGGTTTTTCTTAATAATAATTTTAAAATTAATTCAGTAGACTGTTATTTTATTTATGGTAACTGGATATTTGGTGATTACTTCGTTTTTTGTTGTTCTGGTGATTTTATCGCGGTCTTCCAAGTGTTTTGATCTTTTGGCTAAGATCGAAGTGTATTATCTGTTTTTATCAACTTAATCTGATTCTCTCTACCCCGTCCTCGCTCTCCGTCTCTGCCCCGGCTTCACTATGCTGCTAACTAAAAACACGAGTTAATATATTTATCATAAGTTGTACTCATTTGTATTTATTTATTTATTTTTTTCTATCCAGAGTCTGTCGACCTCAAACGTTGGTAAGAACAAAAAGAAACATGAATTTACTTTTGACAAAGTCTTCAGTCCTGATTCTACGCAGAAAGATGTGTTTGATGAGATCTCTCAGCTCGTTCAGGTATAGTTCACCTGCTGATATGACACTCTTATATATATAATTGTAAATTTAGGCAGCAATCCCTCTTTTATAGAAATTTTGTTTAAGGTGACTGACAAGGCACAGCAATTAAGCCTTTTATGTAATTTTTCTTGTGTTCGTACAAGTGTTTTTCTTTTCAGGATATAAAATGTGTAAAAACTGTTCAGAAGTTTTTTATGTGTGTGTGTGTAATATATATATATATATATAAGAAAAATAGACCACTTTAAGGTACCATTATAATAATTTATTTCATCAGAGTCCTTTTTTAAAAGAATGCCAGATCATCAGATAGCACTTCCAACAACGAAATGAAACGAAAAATTGGGATTACCCATACGGATTACCAAGTTCTTCATAACTTAACTTTATATATATATATATATATATATATATATATATATAAAATGTATGCTATATCCAGGATAGGCTGTTTGTAAATGTAAGTCCAGACCCTGAGGTTAACATTGAATGGTGATAGTATGTTTCATGCTTAAACATAATCTTCAGGCGAGCAGTAAAGCACACCAGATCAAAGGGTACTTTTTCCTAGAAAGAGGGATGCAGGTTCAATCCATGCCAGAGAACACATTTTCTTTATTAAGATTTCTCAAATGCAAAGGTTGATAGATGTAATACACACTGTTTAAAATAAAAAATAAAATTGGGGAGTCTATTTCTAATATGAGTATCCATGGAATAATAATGTTTGAAGTAATAAAAATGTTGGATTAAAAATAAATCCATTTTTATATATATATATATATATATATATATATATATATATATATATATATATACACACACACACACACAGTGTCCATAAAGTCTCTTTACAATTAAAAAAAAAAAAAAACTATTACAAAAGCAAATGCACAAGTAAATGTGGAAATTGTTAAAAAATGAGGTGTAGATATTGAAGTTATCATAACTAATTTAATAAACCTCTATACAGACGCCATTAGTTGCACGAAGCACATCAAGACGGTACTTGATTTCTTGCCATCTTCGCTGTAGCATAGCCTCATCATTGGTGGCAACGGCATCAGTGAGGTCCTTTAGATCAGTGAGGCCCCGTATCTTTGTTTGATACACATTTTAAAAATAAGCCCATAGAAGAAGTCCAGTAGAGTGATATCTGGTGAGCAAGGAGGCCAGGGAATTAGGCCATCCCTTCCAATCCACCAGTCTGGAAATGTTAGGGGTTCATTTAACAGTATCTCCTTCAACAACATAAACCCTATGGAAAGAGGTTCTGTAGTTTTGGCAAGTTTCGGCAAGTCCTCGTATCTGATTTTGTTTCAATAAACCATGACACGCATTGTGCCTTTTCTTGAGGAGTAGCCATTTTTAGGTGTTCATTTAACAGTACCTCTTTCATCGACAGGATGAAATACAAAAATGCAATGTGATTAAAAACTTTGAAAACTACTGAGTACATAGAACAAATCTGATTAAGATATCTCATTAATTGCCTTTGTAATAAATTTTTTTAAATTGTAAAGAGATTTTATGGGCATTCTGTATATAGGTACTTTCAAATATGTTCAAAAATGAGCATACATCATGAAGAAATACTCCAAATTTACAAACAAAGATTTATCATCAAAAGCTTTATTATTAAGAGGAAAGACCAAAGGATTTTTCTTGTTATTAAATCATATTTTTTAATTCTTTCTAGAACTTTCAAAATTGTAATTTTTTTTTTTTCTTGTGTCAGTGGCGGATCATAAATTAGTACAGGAAATTTTAGGATCTTTTTGAGTTGGAAAGCAAATTTGATTTGGAAACTTGGGCAAAAATCAAATAATTGTCAAATTTTAATGAAACTTTCAGGATTTAATCACAAATGAATGAAATTATTTAAAAACTTTTCATTTTTATATAAGATCTTGGTAAAATTTTTTTTTGTTTTTACATCTGCTAACTCCCAAACACATACACTTAATTTTATGAAAATTTGAGAAATTCGTTTTTGCAGGGCTTAATGTTTATATTAGTTATAAGCAGAAGTCCTTGGAGAATTTAAATCAATTTTTTTTTTTAATTGTAAAAAGCCCCCCCTTACTGAAAATCTGCTCCTGAAAATAAAATAAAACGGACATTATTTAATTATAAAAGCTTTTAATTGCTTTTATGAATAAGATATATTTTTTGATGAATAATAAATATTTACAAGAATTGTTTTCATTTTTTAAAAATGTTCATTAGAATAATTTATAAAGATTTTTGCAAGTCTGGATGTCCATACATGACATTATCAGAAAATAAGAGTGATAACTTTAGCAAATTTATAGCCAAAGTACCTAAAATTAGCATTAGATTACATAGAATACTTCATGGCGATGATCCCCATAAAAAAAAATTTCCGAACATAAGTCTATTGTGAGAATTGTCATAAAAACGTCCGTGTAAAAAAAAAAAAAAAAATGCATTTCTGTGATATTTTAAGCTATAAGTAAGTAATTTGTTTCAAATCTGATTAATAAAACTTTCTATCAGCTAATGTTTCTCAGGTTTCAAAAAAGCATATTTTATTTTTGAAAGATTTTTTAATAAAAAGAATTTTATTTTGCTGAGAGAATTGTAAATATGGCTAAAATTAGTGATTTTTTTTTTTTTTTTCTTCAGTAAAAAAAAAAACAAATTCTCCAATCAACTTAAATTTGCTTTACTATACAGCAAAGAAATTTCCTTATTGGAAATATTAAATTTAATCAATTGATTTGTAATCAAAACTAAAATGAAAGCTTCAGAGAAAGATTTTTCATTTTTAAAATTCATTTTAATCCTTGGGTATCACTTTTTTTTGTGTGTGTGTATAATATATATATATATATATATATATATATATATATATATATATATATTGGACACCGAGGACGTTCAAGCATGAAACGCTGTTGCCACTCAGTTTTGACCTTAGTGTCAACTTTCATATTCACACACACACGCACATATATATATAATCACTTTTACTTATGAATATAGCATACCATAAAAATATATTTTTTATTATATATTTGGTGGACTCTCCTGTCGTATTTGACGTATGTGGGTCAAGCAGCTCAGTTCTAGGAACAGACAGCCGAGACACCAACATATGATTTGATTATAGTGGTGAAGGCTTTGTGCAAAACCAATCACCCTTTTTGAAGGGCTGAATACAGTGACCTGGTGCCCCATGTGCCACAAGGCCCCCAAACAACTATCTGCATGTTTTGAATTCAGAGTTGTTCTTCTCCTAGACCAGTTGCCATCCAAGCTATAGAACCCATTCTGTCCTGCTATTTACACATAGCTGGAGGGAAAAGAAGAGGATTAATACCTTTTCCTAAGGGTATTAGCACGTAAGTGAATGTAATAGATTCGACTTGAATTTGAACTCGGCTCTCTGATTACTCAATTCGAGTTGCTATCAACTACTCCTACTTAATATATATAAATAAAGCGAAATGTATGTTAACTATAAGCAAGATAAATTTTCTGTTAGAAACATTAAGAAATATATGACCCTTAGTTGACCAGAACAAGAAAATTATCTACCATAAATTTAAAACATCTAGCCTCATCACCAACAATAACAACACACTTGCAAGATTTAAATTACAGAGAACTATTATTATTTATGAATTCACATTTCCCTTAAGGAACTGTATTCCTGATCAAACCAAACTCATGAATAATTATATTGAACACACTACTATATGCCTATCTAGATGACTCCCTTTACACCTATCTGACCATAGCTCAAGTAAACATACGCATATACTTACAAAACTCCTTCTGCAATGTATTTGTCAAAAATACATGTATAACAGCCTCATGAACATGTTTAAAAAAAAAAAAGAAAAAAAAGCATTATTAATAAAAAAGAAGCCAACACGCGGTAACTTTAACTATGAACGCAGCCACAATGTAGTGACTTGTGTTTGGAAAATAAAACATTCCCATAACCCTTGTCATAGATCCTCATCTGGTATTAATATTGTGATGGGGGACACAACCAACACCAGGCTAAGATCCATGTATTCTGCATGATGATTCGTTTATATCTTATATTCCCCAAATAACCTTCCGTTATGGGATTCATGAATAAATATTATGGTGATTTCCCTTACATCATTAAATCATCAGCAGATAATATAAAAAGAAAAGAAAGTAAGCAAAGTCCAACTCAATTATGATCTAATTGAATTAAGCTTCCCCGGGTTCTTGGAATAACACATTCAGCCGACCGTTGACCATAAATGAACGAAACGACATTGTGAACAATATAATATTTAATTAACAAGAGCATTTATATGGCAATGACAATAAAGATATCATGTAAGCTATAACATATATTTAGTTGGAATACGACAAATATTAACGAATGTGCATACACATATGCAGGGGTATAGTCTCAATTGTCTAGTATTACGATTATGGAAAGGTGTATGCAAGAACATAATATTGTTGGGTGTTTGTGAATCATAGTACTACTGGGGGTTTTGGGGTATAAACTTATCTAAGAGATGCATTTTTCGACCAAAGGTGATAATAGTCTCTTTTCTTGTATTCTTGATTCAGCGACTGGAGCTTTAGGTTCTCAACTGGGATCACATTCTCTGCCTTAAATTTATATTCAGGATTTCTTAGGGCAATGATCTCTGAAGGGTTCAGGCCAATTGCATCTGGACTATCTTCACATTTTTGGCATTTGTGTGGTTGGTCTGCTTCTCTGCCTCTGGGAATGTGTTGTCTCAGCGTGCGACCTGGGACATGGACGTTGGCGTGACTTTCCGTCCACTGGTCTCTCCGATAAAGCTGCTTTTTTTTCTTCTCTTCATGTGCACATCTCCTTTTTGGCGTCTAACTTTCTCAACTGCTGATTGGCTGCTTTTGACCATTCGTGTTGTTTCTTTTATGTGCCATCTTACTGGGTCCGAATCTATTTTTAGTCTTCGCCTACGCATATTTCTATGTGTGTCTGCTTTGGGTTCTGTTGTGGGAGTGGGGAATAACGTATGTGTGTTGGCTTGCATTCATCACACCCTAGACACATACATAAAAATCCATACATTTAGTTAAAAAAAAAAAATTCTCCTTGAAAATGGCTAAAAGAATAGTTGAAAGTGCTCAGATATGCAGAACATTTGGACAGACTTTATATCCAGAAAAGAAATTGCTTAGACGAAAACAAGAAAAATTAAACAAAAAGCTTAATTGCAGT
Source organism: Acanthosepion pharaonis (assembly GCA_903632075.3). NCBI lineage: Eukaryota > Metazoa > Mollusca > Cephalopoda > Sepiida > Sepiidae > Acanthosepion > Acanthosepion pharaonis. The sequence continues at coordinate 139,937 of CAHIKZ030000376.1, read as the reverse complement.
ATCTTGTCGGTCGTCTTTAATAAAACATCTATAAAAGATTGATTGCTGCCCAAATACACAAACATATATATATATATATATATATATATATATATATATATGTCTCATTCATTCTATTGATATGTGTCTTTGCATACTGCTTTATAGAAAATAAATTTGCTTGTGATTCATTTTATTCTGTTGCTTTGATTGCAGAGCGCACTCGATGGTTACAATGTGTGTATCTTTGCTTATGGACAAACTGGATCCGGTAAGACTTACACGATGGAAGGCAAGGACATCCAGGATCTGGATGACATGGGAATGATCCCCCGGGCAACAATGCAGGTCTTTGAGACAGCAGAAGTATTAAAGGAGAAAGGATGGACAGTAAGATAATTTTCACTCTAATTTGTCTTCATTTGGTGATTTTCTTTTCTCTTTTGGTGTGTGTGTGTGTGTGTGTGTGTGTGTGTGTGTATATATATACATGCAGTACTTATTGGAAAGTGCTCAATATCAGTGATAGAGGTAATATATTCAGTTGTATGGATATTGTTTGTGAGACTGGGTTTCACGCTTTTGTGATCACTAAGATCACAAACTCATATCCATACAACTGAATATATATATATATATATATATATATATAAATATATATATATAAAAATATGCAATAGGAATTAAGATTACTTCATGGCTATGATCATTTCACCTTACAAATTAAGATTTTCAAACTGATTAGGTTAATAAGAAAAAATAAAATGAAACTGGCTTAAAACAAATTTTAAAAGCCAGGCAGAAGCAAAGAAAAATTTTTTATATATATATATATATATATTATGAAATGGACAAAGTCCGACAATTATTTTAAGACATTTTTATGTTTATACATTCTTTTTTATAGATACGAATATTTAAGTAAATGCTCTGTTTTATAGTAAACAATATTAACATTTACCGGCCTGAATGTCTGAGAAATTGTCATAGAAAATATGCGTCCTCCGACAGGAATCGAACCTGTATCCTATATGGAAACGTCATATAGTCTGACGTGCTTTTACCGATTTTGCCACAGATATATGAATGTACGAGAGAAAATCATGGAAAATTGTAGTTTAAAAACTGTAAAATCGACCTTGCTAACTGAACACTCCTCTGTCTTATGTCTAAGATTTATTTACATTCTCTGGAATATAAATGTATAGAAACTAACGTGGCCACAAATTGAGGGATCAGTTTATATATTGGTTGTAATATAGAATTGAGCCCACACTTTATACCTACATTATAATTTCTTGTTTGTTTATCAAATTCTGATTAGGTATGAATCTACCTCAGCTATGGGTTAATTAGTAAGCTTGTATCATTAAATCATTATCTCCAAAAACAAAAAACAAAACAATCCAAAAATATTTTCTGGCTTTAAATAATCTCCAATGGGTTGATAAATCATAGAAAATGAATGAATCAATTATGTTTTTATTTACAGATCGCAACAGTTATCAAAGATGAAATTTAATTTTTTATTATTCCAAAATTTTAACACATCAGCAGATAGCTATTAATCTCAACAATTGAGCACAAATAGTTATTAATTAAAAAAATTAGTAATTAATGTATAATATTATCCATAACTACATGTACAAGAATGTTTTTGATAAAAGTTAAAAAATAACCATAAGTACGTAAAAAAAATGCATATATTGTCGAAAATTCCTTTTTCCACAATATAAGCTATTTGTGCTATGTTAATGCTTATTAACTAAACAATAATAATACTGATTAAATTATTTTAACCATTGTGGTGAACAGCCCCATAGAAGCAAGCAAGCCAGAGTGGCTTGCATCTGGTGCATAGGTAAGTAAAGGTCTTACCTTAATGTGCAGCACGTAACATCAGCAAGTTTGCTCAGTGAAAATGGCTTTACTCTCCTGTTTAGCAATTTTAGCAGTATGTTCAGTAATGAAGGTTTTTTTTTGTTTTTTTTTTTGTACAGTTTGGCATACTTCCACCAATAGCAAGTCGTGTGCTGATTGGTTGAACTGGAGGAGGCTGTTTGCTTGTCTAACTGAGAATAAAAGCTAAGCACGCTGATTGGTTGGTTGACTGCGGTGTTGGCCTGATAAAAGTGGGCTGAAGCAGTGAAAACGGGGAGAAAAAGGACGGATATACGTTGTGAGGTGTACAGAAAGCAAGAACTGCGAATTGAATCAGCGGTATCTTGATTTGTACAAGTGATGTCATAGTAGTACACACTTATTTACACTTACAAACATTAAAGTATATTTAATCACATCTCCCTAATAGCTGTTGTGATCTGTTAATTGATTATATATATTGTGTTTAAAATAATATACAGTGTAACCCGGATATAAGAGAGTTGTCGGGACCGGAGAAGAAGTCTCTTATATCCGGGTTACACTGTAGATAATCTTGTGTTTATTGTTTGTTTACAGTATGAATTTGAAGCCATGTTTTTGGAAATATACAATGAAACAATTCGGGACTTGCTTGGTGACAAAGATGATCTGAAACATGAAATCAAAATGGCCACTGATAAATCCAGCTCTGTCCATGTGACCAACCTAACAACAGTTCATGTGAAATCACGGGCTCAGGTAAGTGATTGTCACTTTTAACCTTTACCACGTTAATTTCTTTCTAGAATTCTCCACCATGCTTTTTTCTCTTTTTTTTTTTTTTTTTTTTTTTTTTTTTTGAGGGTGCAAAATCATGAACACCTGTTTTAAAATTGTTATAACTTTCTTTGTATTTGTGCATATAGATTCTAATTTTTATACGCTAATAAAAGTATGAATGAGTAATATTTGGATGTAATGCATTAGATTTTGCATGCATGATTTGACGTCGAAAACAAAAAAAATTGAAACGCTAAATAAAAACCAAATACATTACATAAATAATTCAACGTACTTTAACTTTTATTACTCTTTGTGGAGTTCTGGGGTTGCAATAAGAAGCAAAATCACTAAGAAGGCTTTTATTCTGTCAAAAAGTGACGTGTTTCCTCGTGTTTCCATACAAGAAGACACTAGCATTTGTTTGCTCTTTTTTTTCACCTGACTCCTATTTATTTGTCTTGTTGATGAATAATGTTATTTCGTCATTTATAAATAGACAAAGTAATTCATCTTCAGAAAGGCTATCAGGTATGTCGTGGTAGCCAGTAGCTTCCATAAAATTAGTCAGGCATGGATGATAGTAGCTGTTAGTGATCATCATCACTTTCCTCCATGTCACTAGCATGGTTATCATCTTTGAACACTTCACTGTCAATATCCACTTGAGTAAAGCCTTCAAAATCATTATCAGTGTCCTAATCAAAGAAAAACTTCTGAATAAAGGCTTTGGATATTGATGTGGCCATTTTTGTTTATAAAAAATCGTGAAAAAATTAATGTGGGTTTAATTGGTGTTGACTCTTTGTGTAGTCTAGAAGAATTCAAAATGACATTGGAAAATGGAAGTTTAACCTTGTTCCAAAGCAGTAGTAGGCGATTTCCAGCTTAAAATACTGGAAATAATAGTTGACAAGTGTTTATTTATAACAACTGTCTCAAGGCAAGCAACAGAATGCGCCTAGAGTAGCAAAGGGAGAGAATTCTGCGGCGACTATTGTTACCTGTGGTGTGGTAAAGGTTAAAGAATACTTCTTTCGTAACTGTTGCTTTACTGGCTTCCAGCAAAGGGAAGAGTTCCCTGTCTGCCCTGCAATTTAAGCCATAAGTGGAATAAGATGGATTTGGCTGGTTCTAATCACTGTTTGAAATGACTGTAAAAACAACCTCCTCCCCAAATTTATAGACAAAACATACAGATGCATGCTGGGATTTCTTCCTAGCCTGTTTGTTGGGCTTTTCTGCCAATTACATTTAACCATAGCTAATTAATCTACAGATTCTTACCTTTTCCAAAGGCATTAGTGAAAATTTAATGACAAAATCAACTGGAATTTGAAATTGTGTAAGTAATAGTTGTACTAACAATAACACGGTTAATTTTTGTGGGTCTTTTTTTTTTTTCATTGCAGATCCATAATCTCCTCGCAAAAGCATCACATCGTAGAGCTGTTGGTGAGACGAAACTTAATGTGCACTCATCTCGAAGCCACAGTGTGTTTACATTGATTTTGAAAGGCAATAATGAACAGACTGGTGAGAGTTGCCATGGTGAGTTCGAAAACATCTCGTTATTTTTTGACCAAGAAAAAAAAAATACCCCTCTCCAGACTTCAACTGAATACATTTTGAACGCAACTGAATGCCTTCAACAAGTTGAAGGCATTCAATTGCGTTCAAAATGTATTCAGTTGAAGGTGTTCAAAATATTTAGATTTTGGCATTCAATAACCCATGGAGGTTGATATGCTGATAAACGAACCTCCTACCAACTCTTAGCCCATTTACTCATTTCAACATTGAAGGTGCCAAGACAAATGGATGACACAAGAACCATTGATGGACAAGTTTGTCTCTCACCAAAGGTGAACCAGAATTCTCCCCAGTCCCAGTCATGACGGCTAATGAAGCTAGCATCTGTGTATACCTTCGTTCTAGTTTTGCTGCCACTTGATCTCCAAAAAAACCGTAATCCATTCCTTTACTTCCAATTCCTCTTTGGTTAAACTGAATTCCGCTTAGAAGACTGAACTTCAAGAGTTTCATCTGCTGGTCTATGAAACGGCAACACTGGAGATTGGGATAAAACCACCTCTTCCTTTTTTACATGGGGGGGGGGTCCATAGTATCACAAAATTACCTGCATTAAATATCTATTTATAGTTCATGAAATATTTGTAACATTTTATGTGACTGATGAACTGGGGGACAAAAATCTTATAAATGACACGTTCCATTCTAAGAAAACTTCTTCAGGCTAATATCTGTTCTCTAAATAGAATCTGTAATTTTGCCGAGGGGAAAATACAACAAAATCTGGTTAAGATTTACAATGTTTTTAAATGCAGAAACTTTAAATTTTGATATTCAAGTTATCTTGATGTTTAACTTTGAGCTTGTTCAGATTTTTTTTTATTGCTTTCGTTTTTTTAAAGTTTAAAGAGAATAATTTGCTTTTAGTTTTTTCCAAATATTTCCATTATTTTATTTTTAATACTTTGGGGTTTTTTTTTTTTTTTTTTTTGTTTTTTTTTTTTGGTTTTATATTAAAAAAAAAAAAATAAAAAAAACAAGCTACGCTTTTTTTTTTTTTTTTTTTTTTTTTTTGTTTTTGTTTTTAACGCTTTTATTTTTTAAGGCTTTTTTTTTTATAGACTTTTTAAAATTATTTCTAATAACTTTATTTTTTTTTTTCTCTAATTTTTTATTTTTATTTAAATTCTTTTTAAATTTCTCAAATGTTTTTGTTAGGGAGAAAATTATATAAAAAAAAAATTAACGATTTGGAAAGTTTTAAGCATAAAAACTGATTTCTTAAAATTTAAATTTAGGTTCACTGAACTTGGTGGATTTGGCTGGCAGTGAACGCCTGAAGGATTCCGGCAGCGGCGGAAAACGCCTCAAAGAGACTCAAGCAATCAACAAATCTCTTTCGAACCTTGGAGCAGTTTTCACATCATTGGCTAACAAGGTCAGTGATTTCTTCTGGATACAGTTTTCACATTATCTATTGCTACATCGAGAAAAAAAAAAAAAAAATTGTTACATTAATTCCTGAACATGAATAATTCTTTTTAATATTGCTAATGAATTTGTGTTTTAAAATCATTTTCAATTCACTTGGCTTTTAAAAGCTCTTCATGTGATTCTTTGAGAGTCTTCTCTGCAATTCACTCAGTTTTTAAAAAGCATTTATGGTGCATTCCACTTGTAAAAATAATTTCCAATTGATTTTATAGCAAAAATCATTGGCACTGCCTTTCTATAGTAATAACTAGCAGTAGAGCCCGGCATTGCCCGGGAATGTAACAGTAAGAGATAGATCAAGTATCGACCATCATAAAGACTGAAAAATAAAATTGACAAAGATTATTGTTTAAGGTTGTTTTGTTTATTTTATTTTTTTTTTTTTTTTACGAATTGGTTAAACTCAAACAAAAGCATTGTTTTCAATCGTTATGAGTCTACCGATTGAATAGAATTTTATTCTAAACAATTGTCTTGTAAGTGGAATTTTTAAAGCATTCTAAATGTAGAAATAAAGAAAAAAAGCGTGCAAGACAATAAGAAACACTACCTGCCAAAAAAAAAAGTGAAGTTTTGTTGAAATCTGTTGAAAAATGTAGGAAATCTGATTCCATATATAAACGAACACAGACACACAAACAACCTGGGTTTTATAATAAGTATAACTTGATATGAGTTGTCCCCCTTTCATTCTCGACAGCGATGCCCCTTAATCGTGTTTTCAAATTGATTTTGTGCAAAAACAATTATTTTTCCAAATTTTGGTGCTGTCAGAACCACCGCAATTTTACGTAGTCCTGTGAAGGTTTGTTGAAATTGGTTGAAAAATGTAGGAAATCCGATCCCATATATAAAGAACACAGGCACACACACACACAACCTGGGTTTTATAATAAGTATGATTACAATTATTCGAATGCATTGCCAATGATGTTTTCTGTAGGAATGGAGTCAAGACAACTAAGAAGATTTCAGTTAAAAATTATTGCCAGTGTTATTAATGGTGAAAAGACTTTCTAATCTTTTGATAATATTTTTTTTCTAATGTACTTGTATTTTCTTTTCTTTGTCTTGTAGGAAAACCATATTCCTTACAGAAACAGCAAATTGACATACTTGTTGCAAAATTCTCTGGGAGGAAACAGTAAAACTCTGATGTTTGTCAATGTCTCACCAAGGGAAGACAACTTCAATGAGACGCTCAACTCCTTACGATTTGCCACAGCGGTAATTGTCACTTTTTGAGTTTTAAGATTTTTACAGCTGCCCCTATATGTTGTGAAGCAGCAAAAGTGGGATGAAAGATAATTTAGTCAAAAATTAGTAGTAATAATAACTTCGACAATTTCATGTAATTAAATCTGTCAACTTTAGACTTGTTTGCTATAACTTGATATTGTTAATATTTTTTTTTTTTTTTTTTTTTTTAATCAATTCACTCCAAGAAGGTTCTAATGCTTGATTAGCACTGCTCTCTTCTGTTGGTTTGGCTGTTCATATCGTGTAGCTCTCTGCCTATTATAAGATTTGTGTGATGGAGAAGTCCACACACTTGGCCAGAAGCGCCTCTCTCATGGCTCAAAGGGGATTGAGACGGGTGAGGTCTGGTTGCATCTGGCTTTTGGATGCTTGGTCTGTCAAGGTCTGCCCTGGTTACACCAGCTCAATTGGCACTGCTCTCTTCCGTCAGTTTGGCTGTTCATATCGTGTAGATCTCTGCCTATTATAAGATTTGTGTGATGGAGAAGTCCACACACTTGGCCAGAAGCTCCTCTCATGGCTCAAAGGGGATTGAGACAGGTGAGGTCTGGTTGCATCTGGCTTTTTGGATGTTGGTCTGTCAAGGTCTGCCCTGGTTACACCAGCTCAATTGGCACTTCTCTCTCTTCTGTTGGTTTGGCTGTTCATATCGTGTAGCTCTCTGCCTATTATAAGATTTGTGTGATGGAGAAGTCCACACACTTGGCCAGAAGCTCTCTCTCATGGCTCAAAGGGGATTGAGACAGGTGAGGTCTGGTTGCATCTGGCTTTTGGATGCTTGGTCTGTCAAGGTCTGCCCTGGTTACACCAGCTCAATTGGCACTGCACTCTTCTGTTGGTTTGGCTGTTCATATCGTGTAGCTCTCTGCCTATTATAAGATTTGTGTGATGGAGAAGTCCACACACTTGGCCAGAAGCGCCTCTCTCATGGCTCAAAGGGGATTGAGACAGGTGAGGTCTGGTTGCATCTGGCTTTTGGATGCTTGGTCTGTCAAGGTCTGCCCTGGTTACACCAGCTCAATTGGCACTGCTCTCTTCCGTCAGTTTGGCTGTTCATATCGTGTAGATCTCTGCCTATTATAAGATTTGTGTGATGGAGAAGTCCACACACTTGGCCAGAAGCGCCTCTCTCATGGCTCAAAGGGGATTGAGACAGGTGAGGTCTGGTTGCATCTGGCTTTTGGATGCTTGGTCTGTCAAGGTCTGCCCTGGTTACACCAGCTCAATTGGCACTGCTCTCTTCTGTTGGTTTGGCTGTTCATTGGTTTGGCCACACACTGTTCATGGCTCAAAGGGATTGAGACAGGTGAGGTCTGCTGCATCTGGCCTGTCAAGGTTGCCCTGGTTACACCAGCTAATGTCGTAGCTCTCTCTATTATGTGATTTGTGTGATGGAGAAGTCCACACACTTGGCCAGAAGCGCCTCTCTCATGGCTCAAAGGGGATTGAGACAGGTGAGGTCTGGTTGCATCTGGCTTTTGGATGCTTGGTCTGTCAAGGTCTGCCCTGGTTACACCAGCTCAATTGGCACTGCTCTCTTCCGTCAGTTTGGCTGTTCATATCGTGTAGATCTCTGCCTATTATAAGATTTGTGTTTGTAAGGCAATATTCAACTCTGTTTGATCATTGCTGCACCTCAAGGCCAAGATGGTCAAAAGAACCTTGGCTCTGATGATAGTTTCTCCTGTCAAGGGGGACACCGGTTCAAATCCTACTGGCGAGTGTATATTTTATTTTTATTTATTTATTTATTTTTTTTTTTTTCAAATATTCAGGCTGGCAGATAAATATAAATATACAGTAATGTAATGAACCACAATTTTGACATACGGAATGCTATTTGATTAAAAGAGATTGAAATGAAAGTGTCTGGAATGTGCTTTGGTTGTGATAAATTTGCGTCGAGTCTCTTATATATTGGTAGATTTTATAATCGTCACATTGTGGGATAGTCAGAGTTGGAGGTAATGGAGAGAAAAAGATAAAGAATACAGATGAATTTGGCTAGATTAAAAACAAAATATATTTAAAAAATATTTTTTGAAAAAATTTTTGGAACTACCTGTGTCTCTCGTTTCATGTGCATGTGGAGACATGGCAACATCTAAAAAGCCTAGTCCGATGAAATCCTAATGGATGAAACACGTTACCAACTCTTCCAGGTTGTCATATTGTTCTAAATACTGTTTGTTGACATAAAAAATTATACAAAGTTATATATTGTTATATCACAGTTCATTAAATAAGCAGACCGTCTACACAAACATGGCTATCCACTATAAATAACGTTTTAATAAAATCTGTCATATTAATAAATATAACACTATTTACATTATTCAGACTATTGTCCTCATCTTTGTTGCTATATTTACCACAACGTTTCGGCTGTTGTACACTCCAGCCTTCTTCAGGTGGTTGGAATGTCGAACTGAACTCTTTATTTTGCTCATTGGGGTAGACTGTTCTAGTTTCTTCAAGGACACATGGCGCAGTGGATAAAGACGTTAGTTAGATCCAGTGACAGGACCCAGAGAGTGCGAGTTCAATACCGCGTTAAGGCAGTGGAGAACTTGGAGAGGGGAATTAACAGGAGGTAACTGATAACTGACACCCATTAAACATGGTATGTGGAACTAGAACAGTCTACCCCAGTGAGCGAAATAAAGGGTTCAGTTTGACACTCCAAATACTTAAAGAAGGTTGGAGTGTACAACAGCCAAAATGTAGTGATAAATATGGCGACAAAGATGAGGACAATATTCCAAATAATTTAAATAGTGTACATAATACATCATCTCAGAAATATAGACAGATACTAATAAATAATTTTTTTTTTTTTTTAATTTTTAAAAATTTCTTTTATTTTTTATAGAAATTCATAATGATGTGTGTTCATGCATTTTTATATGCACCACAAACTCATTTATATGAAAACATAGTCTTGTCTATATAATTTTTGTATTTATTTCTTTTTTTTCTCAGGTCAACAACTGTAATATTGGAACTGCTCAGAAGAGAGTGAAGTGAA